>CABEEJ010002176.1:53747-99745 GCA_901482245.1 Timema douglasi
AGCATATATATATATAAGACCATAACACATTGTCATAGAAGACTAAAGCTAATATCAAATAAGGATTGGGAAATAAAAATAGGCTAAAGAAGATATAATTTTATAAAAAAATATATATAGTATGGTCCTATATCTCCGCGTCTTCAGGTTCTATGCATGATAATAACTACTCGAGAGTGGTAGGGATGAAGAAGGAAGCGTTTTAAGAGATATTATACCCGCATTTGCGTGGAAGCCAGGTGGGAAATCATTTAGGAAAAATCACCCTCAGTAGACCCAACCGGGATTCGAGCCCCGTTTTCCCCGTCATCTCCGATCACTAGAGTGACGACTCAGACCATGCGGCCACCGAAGCTGGTGGATTACTGATTATTAATCGAAGAATTACATACATTAGCATGTAATTGATGTAACACGTGTTTAATCATCGCTCATATTGATACGTTTAACACAACTGCTATTAACAAATCAATATGACAGGTCAACATCGTTTGCTGTTTTATCAAGACTCAGCATGAGCTAACGGTTGTAAGAGCGCCCGAGACCGGACATTAGTGAACTCCTAAACACCTGTAACCCGCGCCCTCCCTCCCTCGCTCTTAGTATACCGAGCAGGTTAATCGTTAGCACGCCTTCTTAGCCTACTGATGATTTACAGCAACACCGGGCATTCATAGCTGGAAATTCGGGCGTTCCTTTTCATTGAATGATAAATCTACGAGCTGGGGGCAGTGATTCCCATACTGTGATGAGCAGAGGATTTCTGGGGGTATACTACATACCACCAAGTTTTATTGATCATAATATTTTGACTTGACATATATTTTTATATGATTTTATTTTCCTTCTTGTCACAAATTTCTGCGTTTTATTAAAATATGCACACAAAAAAAGTTTGGATTTTAAAAGATAGCTGGATTTACGGATGGGAAAATTTGGTAAACATAAGGGTCTCAGGTGTCGTGGAGGTTGTGTTGATCCTACAATTTATTGAGGTAGGTTGCTGATAGTGTTCACTTCAAATAGTGTAGGAAAAATTTAATGCAGAACAAATACCAAGTCTTTGACCTCGCCGAGATTCAAACTATTTATTAGCTAGCCTCCCAGAGGTTAACTGAACTAAGGATTTATTGGGGAAAAAGCATATACGACAGAAAAACTAGTTGACTATTTAAATGTATCTTAAATGATTCAATTAATTAAAACATTATTTTATTTTAATGACAAACCAAAACACCATATGATGATAGCCATCAACCTAAAATACATTTTAATACCGAAGTATGTACTGTAGTTATATTTTGTAAAAAAAAGTCTTATCTCCAAAGAGGCCAGTGAGGCAGATGTGGTTCAGTAGATTAGTGTAAAGGAAGCACATTTTCTAGTGTCATGATAAGGGTGATGCCTTTCCGGTGTGATTTTCCCTTGGATGATAAAACGACAGCAGAGCTCCCATTGTTTATACTTCTGAAAGGAGGATATGTGCCTTGGTTTCAATGATTAGGTCGAGTAGCGTACCCACAGGGGCAGGGGGGCCCAAGCCCCCCCGCCCGTACCGTAGTTTGGGGATGCCCCGAGATCCACGCAGATCCTAAGAGAAAATTAAATAGCAGGGGAGTATGACCAGTTAAACATTGTGAGCAAAGAAAACATCAACTGCCACACACATCCTTGTGTTGATCATCCCTAGTAGTCCTAATTGATGTTCTTGCAGTCTAGGAAGTGGCCTAAATCCTGAAGATTGTGACAGGTTCTAAATTTCTCAGTTTTACATGTGGTTCCATCGAGGAGTTGCGCGGTGGCTAGACATTTACCTATTATAAATAATCGGTGATTTTTTGTGACGGTTAACACAACTATAATTTAAGTCTATTTATATATATTATTTTGATAGATGTTTATAACAGTAAAAATATAAATGTTAAAGTTAACCAATACCAATAAAAAACTTTCCAAAACGCTTCTAGGTGTATATAATGATAGAAAAATGGCCTCCGCCGGTTGGGGGAACCTACCTCCAAACCCTGCCTCGAGTTCCCCCCCCCCCCCCNCCCCCCCTACTTAAGTACTAATTACTCCAATGGTTTAGGAATTGGGAAGGTTGAATATAGAGGAAGTGAACCTGCATTTGTCAGGAGAGAGAGTGGAAACCCATTTGAGGAAAACCACTCGCAGTTCACCCGAGCGAGAGTCGAACCTTGATCTCATCAGCTTAGCTCAACACGAAACTTGCGCGTCAGCTAACTATGCCACCGAGGTGGGTCCTAAAAAATAAAAATGTTATTTTTAAGCCAGAGTCAATACATTTTTACTGACCGACTCCACCCAAAATTGCTTCCAACTTCAACTTCACAGCCCTGCTCCCGGTCATCGGCAGTCTGATCTGTTGTGGGAATAATGCCTCAGACCATATGGCCATAGAAATGGGTAATTTGTGAATTTAAAATTTGAATCTAAATAAGTGAAACAGTGCCATGGTATCTATAAACACTTTAAGAATGATGATGATGATGATGATGATGATGATTGTGGTAGCTAGGTTATAATCAGCTCACAATGGCTCACATCAGTGGTCAATTGGTATAAGACATTACTTTAACAATATACTGGGATGCTGGTGACTGGGAGGTCAGTGTTCAAATACCAGCACGGTGTACCTAAAGTGAAGTTTCCTAAATGGTTTACAACTCTCACTACAAGAAAATGCAGGGACATTTAATCTAGATTGCACCTCCCTCATCCCTACCCCTTAATATATAAATCTACAGATATCCCAGATGTGTAATAAGAGACAGACCACCACGGGAAAGTTTTTAATTAAATAAAAGTTCAAAACATTACTTGTGTGATTTAAATAGAAAATAACATATTTTTATTATCTTTGGTGAACTGGCGGTCTAGGGGTAAGGTGTCAAACTTCTGTGCTGGCGGCTGGGATTCAATTCCCGGTCCCGGCACAGATTTATCTGCTTACCAAACCCTTCCTTCACCTCTGACAAGACATCTTGTGAATGTGAGGAATGCCAGGCCTCATGTAGGTCCTCCATTTCATCTCACAATCACCCTATCATTACACATTAGCGTAAGTGTGTATAACCCGAACGGGTAGTAAGACGCGGCGCTAATAATAATAATAATAATTTATTATCTTTTCTCCTGGCTAATGTGGCTCCATTTCCTCTAAACTAACCTCCTCATAGATATCACTTACATTCAGCGATTAATAATAGCACTTTCTTGAATGTAGAAGTTTTAAACGATTAGGAAAATAATTAATACCGTAGTTCATACTTGTGTAAACCATTTGTTTTAGTTTGAAATCTCTTTTAACTCTTCTGCCTATAACATTTTTCCATGGCTATAATATGGCAAGGTTTTTAGTTAAAGTTAATAATGGTGGCACAGCTATTGACACTAAACAAATATGTTTTAATTCATAAATCATGACATATTTAAGGTTATATTGATTAGTTTTGATGAAGAGTCTGCCAGAAATATATTTTTTCAGTTGAGATAAACTGACTAATATCACGATCACACATTACTTAAGGTTAAATCCATATGGTAGCCTATTTAATGCTTATACTTAACTTTTGTTTTCTTAATATTTTTATGGGATAGACTTACGTTTTTCAGACAACCTAGGAGTAAAGTATATTAACTTATGTGAGTAAAGTGAACAACTTTAGCAGAGTCTAAGTTTTAAAATTGACAAAAAAAAAAAAATTGGTAAACTAAACTTACTAGAACCCTATTTTCCGCAAAGCACACTTGAGGCTGTTGCTTCTATTTAAAGGTAGAGAATCAACATAGATTTTATTAGAGCTTATTTACAAGCTTGAAAATAAATAAATATCGGTATTTAAAGATAATACGCACCTGGACAAGAATAAAACATAAACCTTCCTGTCACTGACAATCCAGTCCATTGCATGCCGGATGCCTAAGATTGTTTGACCAGTTAGACAGGTATTATGTCATTATTAACAGGTATGTGAAGTCTGAATCAGCTTTGGGTGGAGTCAGAGTCAGTAAAATTGTACAGGCTCAAGACTCCTGCTTCAAAATAAAAACTTTTAAATTTTATAACAATATTTATGGTAATTATTCATTTTAACTTTCATTCTTTATGACTACTAATATATTTGTAATTTGGATTGATACATTTATTTAAATATAAATGCATATGTTATAGAAGCTTCCTATTTAGTAATCTGTATTGGAGTATTTTACTAATTTAAATTTGTTATTATTAATTAATATAGCCTACTTTAGCCACTTATTCAGGAGTCTTGAGTCGAACAGTAAAAAAAAAAAAAGTCGAATTAGAAATCTTGGCGTACTAACTCCACAGCTGCGGTTATTAAGGTGCTTCTGATGCTAGTTCTAAATATGGTAAAATGGGTCGAATATATATAAATTGAAGTGTTAAGTTATAGTGACTCACCTACTAAAGAATCCTGTAATCCCTCTCCGTTTGGGCTTCGCTCCCATTTCTTCAAAACAGGCATTATCCCCAGAACCTATGCTGTCATGACCACTATTGGTCGTCGAAAGACTGTCAGGGTCAAGAAGATTCCCTGTAGCACCATCACCACTATTTGACGGAGTCGTGTCACTTAAACTTGACACTATACTCGAAAAGGAACTAGCATCTGTTCGAGACAAAGAGTTGGTATATGTTCCAACTCGTTGCAGCGTACTCCGCGGAGATTCATAGCTCACATTGTCTTCAGAATTACTTAATCCGACGATCTCACCATCTTCAGTTTGCCTCAAATTTAATTTATCAGATCTTTCCTCTTCAATCCTTTCTAAATGTACCGGAACACCGTTATGATTCACACCTGCATCACTTTTCAGTTCTGTATCTTTTAAGGAGTAGTGCTCATGTTTGTTGTACTGTTCTTGTAAGAGGTTTTGATTATTTATAATATGCAACTGCCTTGTTACGGGACTGTAAGCTATAGGAATGTTTTGCAGAAGTTCAGTCAAAGGTATAGGGTTCTTGTGGGGGTTGATGATATCACATTTATTTGAACTGGAAAAATTACACTTGCATGGAGGAACACTTTCATTATCACAATTCTTGGAGGGTTTGTTACAGTCTGGAAGATGGAACAAAACTAGGTCGGAATTATTCGAAACGCTATTTTCGGATGAATGAGTTTGGTGTGGGTGGCATAATTTGGACATGTGAGAGTTATCACCATTACAAAGTCGATTTTCTATATCAGAGTTGTCACAAACGCAATCGTCATTATCTGCATGGCATGATGCATTAATCGACTGTGACAGTTCTTTCGATTGGAGACCGTTTGTGAATTTATCGTTACCCCTTTCAGGCCATGTTTTAAACCACTCACTAGGCACTTGATTAACCCCGTCGTCTTCACACTGTGATATAACTTCTTGAGATTCGTCAGGAATTGGGTTATTGGTGAGAAAAGGTTGTTTCTTACTATCCAAACAGCTAGGTAAACTTTTGCTTCGGGAATTGCCAGTTACACTATTCAAAACTTTTTGCAAATAATGTCCAGTGTGTCCCATTTCACCGGTCCTTTCTTTCAAATTTTGAAAGCTGTTGGCCAAATCTGTGTTACAACAAATAAGCCCAGGACTTGAATGACCCTGATTAGATTCGAGCAATGGTTGGAAGGAGGATTTCACTTCACCCTTCTCTTTCAAAGTGTACACAGAAGACGGCATGTTTTCGCCCTTATCTGGGCATATATTCACTATATCAGAACTTTGCATTCCATTTAACTAATGATCTTGTAAAAACTACATAACATACATGCATTTAACGACCACAGTTCACAAAACATGTAATGACAATTTCACTTAACACGCCCAGCATCATACTGATAGACATCACAAACATCAACTGTTATTCTTGTCTGTCATTTTTTTTCAGTCCGTAGATTCTGATTCGATGAGCCTCTCCTCTAAACAGAGGGGTACAATGTTGTATGCGCATGCGTTAATAATTAACTAAGGCACAACTAACTGAGTAAGGGAACTAGTTTAGGAACTTTATGTCTTAAGTGGTTTATAATAAATTTATATATGAAATATAATTCAAACCACCCTAATTTTATCATAAGGAAATATTTGATAAAAACCACCATAACTAAAGTAAACATTTTTGCTAAATATTTGTTTCTTGTTCCTTCGTAAAATACCCACACATGCGCAAATAATATAGTGTAGCTCTGTCCTAAGTGGCCTACCTAAATAGTTTCGACCTCTTTGTCGAAGCAATAGATAGAGCAAGAATTTAAATAGATGGATTCACAGTAGCCACATGCTTCTAAATAAAAACACAATGAAAAAGTAAAATAAATAATGTTTTTTCCATATTAATAATATGCCCTTTAGGGATTTAACATCTGAGACTGTATACTTTTTTGAACACCATTTGCGCTGTTTCAATGTAGTATAGTTAAAAAAAAAACTCACTCAACTTTCTGGAGAGTAGGTATAGCAATTTACATTAAATTTGGCCTTAAAAGTATAAAATTTTCAAGATTTTTAGACTACCAACGAGTTCAATGCATCATTCATGCAACTGTTGGTTTTACAAAATTGATTAATGAGAGTGAGAATAGTCTTCTCTGCTTTGACTCTTTAAAGGTTTTTGACTGAGTGGTCAATAACAAACTAGGTAATGACTGTATTTCAATAAAATGGTTTGGTTAAACATAATTAATTTTTAAATTAATATAAACTCACAAAATAGATGCTACAACTGTCAACACAAATAACAAATCTTTAAAAAAATAGCAATTAACCCTTTAATTAAAGTTGAAAAAATAAGTCACTTCTTTGGTGGTTTTTGCAAATTTTGAAATATTTTTATTAGCTTATGATGTACTGATTGCATTGAGTTCTTATTTTAAGATATTTAATTATATACAATTAGGGACGCTCGATCCATAGGCTTTGAATCGATTTAGACCACTTCTATTGGATTGATGAATTCAATGTCGTCTCATAGTTGGAAGAAAGCCAATTAAAACCACAAAAAAACCCAACTATTATGAGCTAGAAAGCGGCTTTTGAGGATAATTATGTTTTCCCACTTACATATATTGTTAAATGAAGTTCCGGACCAGCTATCGTTAAATAAGGCAATAGAGTTATTATAAAGGATATTTCAATTGAAGAGAAACTGTCACTAACCCTCCTGTTTTTAGCCGTTAGAAGGTCAATAGAATGATTAAAGTTTTCTGCTGTTGTAGCTCCCAACACCGTCAGTGAAATTGTTATGGAAACACGTGAGATAATCATTTCAACTTTAAAGGACTATATACTTACTTATTCTATAGTATTAGGAACTCGAAAGTTCATTTCCGCACTTACAAAAGTACACCACTTATCCCCTATCTTGAGGCAGTAGTATTCATTCAACCCGATTCTAATGTTATCCTCCCATGTGGGTCTGGGTATTCCCAATGGTCTCTTTACATTAGGTTTGCCAGTTCAAACCCTGAACATGGTTAGAGAGTCTCATATTCGTGTTGTCCTGCCCTCTGTAATCTACGAGACTTAATTATTCTAACAATATCTTGTGATGAGTACAGGTTATGTAACTCATCATTATCTAACATCCTTCACTCCCCAATAGCCTCATTTGTTTTTGGATCAAGTATCTTCAAAAGCACCTTGTTTTTGAACATCCTAATTTTTCCCGTCATAATATAAGGTAAGATACCACGTTTCACTCCCACAGAGAACATTGTTTTATATATGCTAAATTTTACATTTCTTGACAGCAGGAGAGATTTCAACAACTTATTGACTTAATAATAGCATGCATTCACCTAGTGTATTATTTTTCTAATTTCCAATCTTATATATACAGATGAAAAGAAAAAAATATAGCAAATCACAAGTACATGTACTTCAAAATAATTGTGGAAACATTCAAAGACAAATTTATATTTCAGTATAATTGGATTTTTGATTCCAACATCACCTCACTGCTGCCAGTAGATGTGGAAGGTGTAGGCGACGGTGTTGTTGGAAAATAATGATTTTGATATTGATTAATACAGACAGAATGTCAATGCAATGTACCAAGTTCTCCTTTGGTTGAAATATCGTTTATGAATTTTTCCGCCCAAATTCTTTGATAAGGTTTCATTCTTTCCAGCGTCAATGTCCAACTCTCAGCAATTTGCATCTTTTAAACCATCACTTTTTTTTTTTTCAAATATTCACAAACAACATTTAACCATTAATTTTAAATTTTCGACTGATTATTTTTAAAACTTTTGAGAGGGGTAAAAGACCTATTGGAAGACCATGGACAAGATGGATGGACCAAGGAAGGACATAGAGGTTATAGGAGTGGACTGGAGACATGTGGGAGTGAGAGAAGAGATCAACAGGAAAGGAAGAGGATGTACCAGACAACCCGCAGAGAATATGATGATGACGATGATTAAACAGGACAAATTTTGACCTTATTCTCTTACAAAGGGGCCACAATTAAAATTCGTCAACAGAAAAAAATAAAAAATAATAAAAGACCCATTTTGCAGCTATTTTCATAATGAAGGCAGAGCACCATGGCAAGATGATGTATTATATATCAATTGATAATTGAAATAGGATATTTAGGCTGTATTAATTGTGAATTTTTAATGAAAATTTATAATAAAATTTATCTACTTAAGTACACAATATGTATCTTTTTTTTTAATCCTACCTGCTGGGTTTCTGAAGATATAAAGGGGGCAACATAACTTGATGAGGATTCTTTGAGAAAACTTAATTCCTTAAATGTCCAACATCTGGGTTCGTATAATTTGTCGGTACCAGCACTAGTTATTTTAGAAGCTTTAAAATTTTCCTTAACTCTTTTCTGAAATTGGTTCTCAAAGAGTTGATTTTCTTCTTGACATCCTCTTTGGTAATATTTCTTTTAATAATTATATATATTTTCACTAACTTGTCGTATACCTCATTCTTTTTGTCTTTATTTGAATACTCTTTTGAAGACACGTACTACAACTTAGGCAGTTCTCTGTAGTTTAAAAAAAAACCTAACAGATTTTTGGTTATCAATATTAATTGAGGGGTCACTGTTTACATTTGGTGAGTTATCAAATGTCAGTAAATTCCATAGTTAAATACTACACAGTACAGGTTTAAACTTGTTGACCACAGATCTTCTCAATATCAATTGAAGTATTGAATGATTCTCAGCCAATCAATATTTATTGTCAGTATTTTGTCAATATGTCCCAGCACATGATCAATGATACTGACCAAACTTGAATATTGATTGTCTGAGGGTCCAATTACAGTGTCCCACTCAGTACTTTAGGAAGGCATTACATTTTATGAATCTATTTATTTGTATTTGCTAGTCAACTTTGTCCACAATAGTGTTAGTGTACATCTATTTTGTTGTGAATTTGGTAGTTTACGCTAATGTTCAGAATAAATATTCTCAAGTATTGTGTTGTTTGTTATCTACTTTTTACAATCACTTTGATAAAATTGTTATTTGAAACAAAACATTACATAATTGTTAAAATTCTGTTTACCTAAAATAAACATCATTTATAAATATAAGTTAAAGATTAGTTATCTTCAGGAGGGTAATGCTGTTCACATCCGTGGCATTCTTTAAGCCACAGTAAAGTAGTGTTGAGTTTGAATTATATTCCTCTTTACATTGTCCTATTTTATCCATGTCTTTACTTTATCATAACCCGCCAGTCGTGTTGAGCTCGACTGCTGAGGACGGGAAGATCGAGGTTCGAATCTCGGTCGGGTGAACGGGGGGTGGTTTTTCCTAAATGGTTTTCCACTCTCCCTCCACGCAAATGCGGGCTCACTGCCTCTAATTCAACATTCCCAATTCTTAATCCATTAGCGTAATTAGTACTCAAAGCGTATAACCCGAACGGGTAGAAAGAGGCGGTGCTAAATAATAATAATAATAAATACTTTATAGTAAAAAGTACTATTATAACTAACTTAAGCTAAGCTTCTCTTAATATAGGTTGCTTAGGTCATCAAAAGTAAGGACCAGTACTAGATACCAAATAAAAATAATACATGGATTAAAATAAACAAAACAGAAAAAGGCTCCTTAGATCACACTCAAACTATATTTTGTTCTTTTGATTATCAATCATTTTAAGGCAATTCGTCTGTATAACATTGTTTGTTCTTTACTTATTGGGACAGTATAGCCAAGTTCTTTTTCCCAACTAAGTGGCCTTATATGGCTCCACATTCGCTCACTCTCCAAGATGCCGAGCTTGTTTAGCATCAGTTCTGCCAATTTCGGCACGATGGGCTGTAACATGATCCCGCACACGCGCAGCGTCTCCATTGTCAGGTGGATAACCCAGTCCAACCTCTCTTGTTCTTTCGGATGTTTCACCAGCTCCCATGGTTTCTGGGTTTCAAAAAACCTATTGGTAGTATGTAATGTTGCGATAATGGCATCAATGCCCTTATAAAAGTTACACTCTTTAAAATGTTGGTAAACTGCATCTGAAAACAAAAATACATAAATTGGATTGATTAATATGAGTGTTTTGCTTATCCTATATGATAAGGTCTATCCACCTTTACTATATCTTCTTCCAAATATAATACTATTATTGCATAAAGCGAAAAGAGGTTTTCCTTATAGAGATATATTATAGATTCACATCCAATATCCTTTATGTTATACCTTTTACATGTTCCTATCTTTGTATCCTATCATTCTTTACAATTTTTCATTTTCACCCTTTTGTGTTTTTTTGTTTGTTTCCTCTTTTAGGAAGTTGCGTTGCACGTTTCACACTCCTCCCTGATGAGTTCTGATAGAATGAAACCTAGATCGGGGGATTGGGCAGTGACGATCAATTTTATTTAAGAGGCAACTATTACCTCTTTGTCCAATGACAGCAATGTAAATTATGAACTGTGTTCTTCTTTTCATTGTAAAGGCCATATTGTGTTTGCCCCCTTTTAAATGTTTCCATCCACCTTTCCTATACCTTCTTCCAAATATAATACTATTATTGCATAAAGTGAAAAGAGGTTTTCCTTATAAGAGATAAATATTCATATGTGATTCGACTTTACTTCAAATAGAGAAAGTGGACTTCACCTCCCCCACTTCCCCCATACACATTTATAACATTTATTCTTGTGGAAAACCTCCCTCTAAATATGTCCGAGGTTTCAGAAACACAGATTCACAAGTTAAGGACTGTTATAATTTACAGATAAGTGGATCAAATTGTGAAAATGTCTGCTTGGAGTTTAAAATCATACTAAAACAATGTTTCAACAAGTTATCAAAAGTGTTTCCTAACTCCGCGCTAAAAACTATAGACGTACCGGGTAAATGTGTGACAGTTTCAACAAGCCTTTTTGCTTCATCTTGATTGTATAGTTCCTGACTATGTGCACAGAACTTTGGGAATGTCTGCCTGGGGTTCACAGTTTTACCACAACACCGGTTCAACAAATTACCAAGGGTGTCTGCTAGCTCTGCATTTAAAACACGAATCACCTTCGTCTCACTGTAATCTCAGAGAAAATAACAAAAGTAATCAATGTTAAAAAAAAATAAAAAAAAATTGGACAATTAGTAATTTAAAATAGCTTATTTTCTGCACCCTTCATTTGACAACACGGAGGTTGGGACCAAATAAACATATTTTTTTTATATATCAAAATATTGTTTTTAGTTTTTTTTAAAAATTAGGTAGAACGGTTTCACTAGTCTTAATCCCTCTGTTTTATAAAATAGAATACATGAAACCTCAACATGATGTATCCTCTAGTGTGAGATATATTATAGTAAGTTAGATGTTATCTGAGGAATGAGACGGGCTCATAAGATTTGGCCTTTCACTTAAGAGATTTGTGTTTGAATCTCACATGGGACAAGTGGTGATTTATCATAATTAGAAGTAGGATGTTCAGGTAAGTAGGGAACCTGAATAAATATAATTGAATAAAGTAAAGTCTATAACGGACTTTTATTTTAATCACTACATCTTAATACCTGTTCAGGTTATAAGCATATATGATATTTACTCTAATGGGTTAGGAATGAGGAAGAAAGCGTTTTAGAGGAAATATACCAGCATTTTCAAGGAAGAGGTGTGGTAAGATTTAGGGAAAACCTAAGTAGATTCGACTTGGATTCAATCCTATATTTCCCCATCATCAGCAGACCAGTTTAAAACCAGAGCGACACCTTAGACTATTCGGCTACTAAAGTGTGTCCTTTAACATACTTAATTTAAAATATAATAACTAAGTTCAACATTTATTTTATTCTAGTTTGTTATTTTAGTATCTATGTGCCAAGAAACAAACCAAAAAATTGTTTGAAGGTCAGAGACTTAAGAAATTTAATAAAAATCAAATCTCTCATCCAACTTACTGGCGTCACTATGTGCAGTTCCCTCCCTGAGCAAGAAGTAACGCAACCCGCTGGATGTAAACTTGCTCATACAGGTCACAGGATCGACAACGTTCCCTTTAGATTTTGACATCTTCTCCCCATCCACGGTCCAGTGAGAGTGACAGAACAGAGCTCTAGGAGGTTCCAGACCTGCTGCTAGCAAGAACGCCGGCCAATACACGCCGTGGAACCTGATACAATAACTAGCTTTACTACAATGCAACCATAATCTATGAGTCTAAACAATATGCCAGCAAAATTATTCTAAAATAAATGGTATGGTGCACTGCACACACTTTCTCCCACTTTTATCTTAAAATAGATATTTATTAATAACTACTACCAAATAAATTTGTGAAAAGAAATAATAGGTCTATACATTGTTGTAGACAAATTACACCAAAGATTATAAATGAAATAATATACACAGTTACTTATTTGCCAACTAGGAACACTGTTACAGAAAAACTGAGAAAAGATAAACATCTTTGTTCACCAAAGAGCATAAGAATAAAATTAATTTTCAGACCTAAATTAAAAAGTGTATATATATATATATGATTATAGCTCAGAAATTATTGGTTTTATAAAAATATATTTCAAATAAAAGATTTGTATCTTTAATAGTCCTACAACTTTACAATGATAAGTTATTTCGTATCTCAAATAGGTGTGGAGAAATCATGAAAATTGGAAAATGTCCCTCAAAGTAATTTTAAAAACAAATGAGAATTGCCATAGTGTTTATAATAATAAACAGTGTCTAGATATAAAATTTAATGAAAATTGTAGAAAATTTTTGAGAAAATCAATTTTTTTCTCTTTTTTGCCCTTCAGTAACCGTAAATTTCGGGTTAGATATCTAATTCCAAAAACCTCTATGGAGGACCTTATGAAAACCCCAGACAACATGTTTTAGCCCAATCGGTAAAATAGTTTCGGATGCAAGTCGAGGTAGTCAGACGTCATTGTGAACACCACTTTTTTTAGCTTTAGGGCGTCATGAAACGTATATATTTATCAAAATCTCGAGTTCGATTTCTTTGACGATCACAGTACTTTCTCTCCGAGGTGTCGAGAAAAAGTAAAAAACCTGTTGTAGTGACTCAACTAAGGAAGTCTTCACTTTTAACACCCTATTGGCCCATAATGTTAATGACATGTCGTATAGGCGCTAACTACCTTACATTAAAAACAGCACCAACCCTGCCTTTAAATTTATTTGTACAACACAAACTTGTTTATATATTTGCAAATATATAATAAAATGAAACCTGTACAGGAAACAATTTAAGAAAGGTTAAGATCCTTAAGACTCAGCTGGTTTGGCCACGTGAAAAGAATGGAAAACACAAGAACACCATGTGTATACATGGAAAGAGAGGTTGTGGTTTTGTAAATTAAGTTTTTTTGGTACATTTTGTATATATAGTTTTTGGGCTTTATCCGGTTCAAATTTTCAGGAAGAAGACCAGTTGGACAACCAGCTTAAGCTGAAGCAGATTAAGGAAGATATAGGGAAGAAGGGGGAGAGATGGAGAAGAATGATGGAAGGATAAATGTTCCTGGACAGACAGCGTTGGAGATAGTGTGTTCGCAAACACACTATTCAACAAGCTGAAGGGGTTCCATGATGATGACGAGGACGACGATGAAGATGATGATGGAAGAAGGTACAAGAAAGAGGGATAGGAACAAGTAAAAGTAATCGACACAATATGGCTTTTACAATGAAAGGAGGAACACAGTTAATACTTTAAATTGCTGCTTCTTTAAGAAAATTGATCGTTACCGCTCACTCCCTTAGCCAAGGTTTCATTCTATTAAAGCTCATATCAGGATGGAGTGAAAATGCTCAAGGTAACTTCCTTGGAGAGAAAACAAAAAAGATAAAAAGGAAGAAATGAGAACTTGTTCAATAATAATAAAAAAAAAGAAAAACAACACTTCACGGCGTTTGTCAGACCAAAGCCGCTACTTTTTCATTCAAATAGCACCTCATTTGTCCTCACGAGGCTGAGGTGACTTCATTCTAGACCCACTGCTACATAGAAAATATGGAAGTGCCAGGGATTTAACTAGGGACCTCTGGATCTGAAGCCAAAGACTGACCACTAGACCACAAAAGAACATGTAATTATTAAAAATAAAATAGGCTTCCTTCCAGCTAAATCATAAAGGTGATCAAGACCTCCCAACCTCCTTGATTCCAGAGCCCCTTTAGACAGCCATTATTTATTTTAGCTAAATAAATCAGATATAGGTTATTTAGTTCATTCCAATCACTGTTATTTACTTGAGAATGTCCTTGCCCACAACCTGCAAGTCTGGTGGCCAGTTTTGGACAAAGGAACTGTATGGGTAGCCCGCTACTGTGAGGTAGTTGACCAATGCATCCAACCACACATATACTGTCTGGTTGGAGTCTCCAGGAACAGCGATGCCCCAGTGAACACGGGAGGAGGGCCTAGAGACAGATACATCCTGTAGGAACTCTGCGTCCAACACCCAGTTTCGTAGCTGCTGGCAGAACTTGGTAGGCTGGACTACTTTATCTGGTCAAACAACACAATGATCCGATACATACATATAATGATTACAAGTTATTAGAACAACTAAGGGAAAATACTTTTTTAACATTTCAAGCCCTATTTGATGTTTGAAACCTTTAGAACACCACCTTAAATAATAGTAAGATTGCACAAGTTCTTAGCAAACATAGTTTTTTTGAAAGAGGAAATTATACTGTCTTGCTAAAACAGCAATCACTGTATTATTATTATTGTTAGCACCGCGTCTTACTACCCGTTCGGGTTATACGCACTTACGCTAATGTGTAATGGTAGGGTGATTGTGAGATGAAATGAAGGACCTACAGTTTAACGTGGAATCCGGACCACGGTGGAGACCTGGCATTCCCCACATAGTGATCACTGTAATAATAATTTTATTTAAAACAAACTTTATTTGACGTATTTAACATGCACTTGGTGACCTGGCGGTCTAGGGGTAAGGTGTCAGACTTCTTTGCTGGCGGCCGGGGTTCAATCCTCGGTCCCGGCAAAGATTTATCTGATTACCAAACCCTTCCTTCACCTCTGACAAAACATCTTGTGAATGTGAGGAATGCCAGGCCTCCACCGTGGTTCGGATTCCACGTTAAACTGTAGGTCCTTCATTTCATCTCACAATCACCCTACCATTACACATTAGCGTAAGTGCGTATAACCCGAACGGGTAGTAAGACGCGGTGCTGCTAATAATAATAATAATAATAATAATAATAATAATATTGTGAGAGTAAAACTTCAGACCACCGAAGCAGGTAATACTTATTTTTTAGCATCGTGTCTTGCTACACATCTGGGTTATACCCCTATGTACTAATTATGCAAATGGTATACCAGATTATGAAGTTTATATTTAGATGAAGTGTACCCGCATTTGCATGGAGGGAGAGTGGAAAGTAAGTTTGAAAAAACCATCCTCAATACACCTGATCAAAATATAAACCTCAGTCTCCCCGTCATCGAAATTCTAGCCTACTACGATAGTAGCTCCATGGAGCATGCGGCCATTGAAGCAGGTTAACACCTTATTACTTGTTTGTTGATGTGTAGAATTCATTGAACAGCTTTTCTATTTTATATTAGTCTCAGACGTAGCTTTTTTTTAGCACTGTGTCTTGCTAATTAATGGCTAGCTTGCACAAAAAATGACAAATTCATAAACATATAAAGAACGCTTACAGAAATAAGAATAAGTAGTGATCACTTCCAGATAACAGCAGGTAGTAAATAAATCCAAAGAACCAGAAGGTATTTTATTTATCATAAATATTAAACTGTTCTACAGCAAAAATGTATTTTTTTAAATATATAAAACATAAATAAACTAAAAGAACAAATAAAAATAACATTTCTTACCATTTTTTAACCAGTGGATCAAATCCTCCTGGAACGAACTGAGTTTGAACATGTAATTTTGTTCCTGCGTCCACTGAACAGGATGACCAGATTCAATGGAAACTTTGTATATTTTCCCATCTTGTCCACGTTCCTCCTTTATATGGTTCTCCGACAAAAACTGTTCATCTGGCACACAGTACCAGCCCGAGTAGTTGCCAGAATAAATGTAGCCATTTGATTTCAAAGAATCCTACAGCATTACAATATATTGTCAAATTGCCAAAGCAATGGTAGTCAGCTAGCAGGAAATTTATTTAAACGGTTAAACATAATTAAAAACCAATTGTTTTTTGTGAAAGTTTTGATTGCCAAAAGTGACCACAGAAAAAGATATGGTATTGTAATCATATGATGGTGAATAGATACATGAAAGTAGATTTAGTAACTTTTGCTAGCGTTCAATCAATTACACTCCTACCATAGATGGGGTATAGATAACTATATGAGATAATAAAATATGTGAAAGTTGGTAGCCTAAAGTAAAGTTTTACAAATACCTTCAATTCTCCGAATTGATAAAAAACAAAGAAACTGTATGAAATTTTCAAAATAAAAATGGAATGACAATAGTTATATTTTAATGTTATAATAATACTACACATACTGTATATATTTTATTATTATTACAATATTATATATAAGTATATTATTACAATATTTTATTTTTATATATATATTAAAAGAGAGAGAAAGTCTGTTCATGATAGGTTTCTACCTGGATGACAGTTTAAAAATCATATGTTTAGGTTTTGGGTTGCCAACACTTGTAAAAGATTACTGTTTTGTTATGAATGTTAAGTTTAAAAAAAAAAAAAATGTTATATTTTACATTTAAAATAACGTAAACTTAAGTTTTCTTACACTGTTTCATAACTTTTAATAATTTCTTTTTACCCAATTTGAAAAAACATTTTAAACATAACTAAACATACTTATTCTCTGTTTTAGAATAACATTTATGATGTGTAATGTAGTGCATACGTTAATACTTTTTAATACAGGCATAATATTTACTTGCAAAGGAGAACATACTCGCCATTTTTTATATTTATATAATAAATTATTCTATATTTATTTTATTTGTATTTCAAAATGTTTAACTGAATAAAAAAATTTATATTCATTGCATGGGTGCATCATTGTAAATAACTTGTTTCCCTCACATTAAATCACACGATTTAAATTTGTCGGTCGCCATTTTGAAGCTATGTTCATTAGAACTTTTGTTAAAGTGATGTGAATTAGTAATTTTTTTAAGTGGAATAAAATGATAAATAGGCTTTGTGTTTGACGTCAAATAAATATATAAATAACATTGGCCTAAATTACTGTGGTTATCTATCAAAGTCATACATTACCATATGTTTTCATTACAGTTATCCAAAGTGACAGATGTCAGCTGTTGGCATAGTGATATAATAGTGATTATCTCTAGTAACTTTTTGAGCTGTCACCCAAGTAAACTAAGTTCGTGAATGTATTGTATTTCAGTACCAATTCTTATTACCCTTTGGGTTATAAGCCTACGCTTAGTAAAAACCACTAGGAGGTTAAGGAGGAGGCTACCATTATAAGAGGATTTCTTTTATAAGCTCTCCACATGTATAGCAATTTTAAAACATAAATAAATACTATGGGAATACAAAAACTGATAAATTAAATAGGGGTATTTAGTCTATTTATAAACTACCAAAACCAGTAGGTACCATAACTTAAATATATATAAAGTCTAAATATAGTAATAGCAGATTAAAACATTCATTAAGCTTAGCTCAGTGTTTGTACATTATACCCAGATGAGTGTATTTTGAATCGGGTTCTTTTTTTTTTAATCACCACATCTTACTACCTGTTCAAGTTATACACATAGATAATGATTACTCTAATGTGGAAGGGATTGGCATGAAAAAAGAGTGGGAAACCATTTAGGAAAAGCACCCTTAGAAGACCCCAGGATTCAAACCCCAATCTCGTCATCAGCAGACCAGTCTTTAACACGAAAGTGACGCCTTAGACCATTCAACCACTGAAGAAAGTCTCGGCCTTGTTAACTAATTGTGGTTTTATATATTCACTAAAGGCAAATATTGGTGTATTTATTTGAAAACCATCTTCTTCATTTTGTCTGCTCTAATTTAATGAAACCCACGTCGGTGGGTGAATTGTCTAAGGCGTCACTCTAGTGTTAGGCTGGCCTGCTGATGACAGGAATATCAGGGTTTGTATCCCAGTCAGATCTAGAGAGGGTGGTTTTATTCTAACCGGTTTCTCACTCTCCTTCCATGCAATTGCAAATAGATTACCTTTAAAATGTTTCCTTCATTATCCCTACCTCATTGTAATAATGATCATAAATGCATGTAACCTGAACCGGTACTAAGATATTGCGATATTAAAAAAAAAAATGAAAGCCACAGATAAGCTGTAAGAATAAGAAGATATGTAAGTGTGCCAATACAAACATATAACTATAAGCTAATTGTTGTTACCATAGATAATAATAATACATAGTGTTTGTTGAAGTGGGATTAATCCAGGCAAGAGTAAGACTAAGAATAAAGGGGCCTTGTTTCTTCCAAGTTACAATTTGCACCACAAAAATCGGTTAGAAGAGAACTCACCCAGAAGTGAGAAACAGCTTTCTTGTGTTTCTCCTCTGTCGTGCGAATAAAATCTGTGTACAAAATGTCATAATGTTGGAACAAACTCTCGTATTGAAGAGAAATGTTGTGGCAGTACTGGGGAAGCTGTGTCTTAGCTTTGGCTGCGGCTTCTTGAATCTTAGTCCCATGTTCATCAGTTCCTGTACTAAATATTGAATGCTCACAGCCAAGAAGGCGGTGGAAACGGTGACTGGCATCTGCTATGACAGCACTATACAGATGGCCCAAATGAGGAGCTAAGAAAATTGTTCACAAGGACTGATAAGAAAAAAAAAAGTTAGAACTTGAGATAAAATCAAGCAAGTTCTAGGCGTATTAGTGAAAACTAACGGGTTGAGAGGTTATTTCAAACATGTGGGTTTTTGGGATTATTATGCAAATGCCTTTCTTAGAAAAAAATGAGGTGAGTGACAATAACAATAAACTTATACATAACTTGAAATAAGCCTATACATATTACTATTATTGGTTAAATGTAGCTTTCCACATTTTTATTGCACATTCCAAGAGAACAATGAAGTATAGCACAGTAAAATTTCAACTTGGTTACAATAGAAACCACCTAACCTATAATACCCTAAAAAATATAAAAACTTTGTAACATTTGCATCAACTTAAAAAAAACTCTATAACCCACAGTAATACACTAAAATAGTATTTAACTTTAAAATTGATGCGCAGTAATTCGTTTTAAGAGATTGGTTTGTATTTAAATTTACTTAAAGTTTGTTGTTTTTCTGCGATGTTGTCACAAATGAATAATGTGTAGAAGTAAGTCATAATCAACATGGTTAAATGAGAATGAGGTATTTTATTTGTCTCAAAAATGAGAGTCACGACCTTATCTAATAAACTAATAATTATAATATTAACATGTGTTTATGTATATGATTTTTTTTCTCTACCGTATGTACATTGAAGACATCAATTTTAAACTAAGATTAATTTAGGACTTACATGCATTCACATAAAATATTGGTGTAGAGATATGATAAGAACTATTACTCAAAGATTTAATACTACAACATTTTTTAATAGTTGTAAAATATTTTGTGAAATTCATTTAGAATAAAATATTAATACTCCGAAAATTCATTTGCTATTTAAGAAAGTAAACAAACAATGTTGATTACCAGAATGGCCAACCTATTTTACCAAATTTCATCAGAAATGATCAAAAAGATATAATTTTCTGCTATGTTTAAACTAGATGAACTATTTTTGTATATTTTCTAATGTTTATTATTAAAACGTAGTGGCAAAGAAAGACCATTTGGGAAAGGCAATTTAAGTTTAGTCCACTCTAAATTATTGAAGTTATGGTCGTTATAAATTGGCCTATACAAATCCCTGACAAAAGATAAATATTATTGTAAATTAGTATCATCCTATAAATTATCCATGGCTAACAAATGTACAACCACCTCCTAAAACTACTCAAAGCCATCAAAAACCCACACTTTTTAAAAATAAACTATATATTTAATTAAATCAATAGCTACACGGGACTCTCTTGTAACCAAGTAATATTTTTCAAACTTACGTTAATATTAATATCAGATTAGCAATAATACATTTTCCAGAACAAAATAGCAAAATAAATTAACTAATTCAATAAATACCAAAATCCCCTAGTAACCTTTTTGAATTATATACTTCGTTTTCTAAAAGTTATATAATATATATATATATAATTTAATTAAAATAAACAGCATTATGCTAAAAATTAACTTATTTCTATTAATTAATCATAGTCATTGAATTATTTAATATATTACTGTATTTGAATATAATAAATTCCCATTGACTTTTTCTTTACTAGCCTCTCGTACAGTAAAATGTCATCGAATACCTAACAATCTTGTATTATGTCCATTTCAATATTCTATCACCATCCGCCATTAAATAACATTGTTGAATTAAATTTGTTAGCTCTCCAACTAGAGCTCTGCTCAAGGAAATCGGTTATTTTGATTATTAACTTATAAATTATATTGTAATATTGATATTAAAATTGTAAATAGTAAAATACAGTATTGTAAACTTAGACTGTAATAAACTTCAAACTTTAAATATTTTATAGTTAAAAATATATTCAATAATTTTGGTATGAAAGGACATCGGAAACAAAAATTATTTGTTGACGTCCAGGCTGTACAACTTCCGCGAAACTGCCCACTCCTAGTGAGTGGCATGTGAAATAATTGTGAGAGCATAGCCTTCCTGTCATGGGTGTACTCTATAAGCCAGACTGTAAACTAAAATTGTTATTAGCACACTTATTCAACGAATTTAAGAACTCTTATCATTGCCGCACTTACAAATGTACCCACCATCATTATTCATTACACCTAATCTTTTTCAGGTCCATTATAATGTTATTCTCCCATCTACGTCTAGTGGTTTATTACTATTTGGCATAAGCGTAGCCAGGAGATAACGTGGGGCTGCAGCTGCACCCCCAATGACGCGGAGAAAAAACCCTATAAAGACTGCAGAAAGGAAATTCTGAACGGGAAAATACCTGTGTTGGCTGTACTTAGAAGGTATGCCACGTGAGTATGTGGTATGTCTATGCATCACAAGGGACCAGTGTTTGACCTTGTGTGCCAGATTCCAGACAAGAAGGGCAAATCGTGGTAATTTAATGCAACTTAATGGCTTAGATCGGTTAAAAAAAACTCACGCAAAATGCATCTTTAATGAAATCAAAATCATCATTTAAAGAATTGGAATAGGTAGGAAAATGTAGTAGCTGTGTGTTATGACGGCACTTCTGCCATGGCAGGTAAGTGCACGGGAAAGATGTAAGGAGATGAATGGCTCCATTATGTGTGCACATCATTGTCTGAATTTTATCTCGGTCATCACTTGTACACTATGAAAAAAAAAACTTGGTTTTATGATTGTTTTTACATTATCCAGCATATTTACAATTTTATTGAAAGCAGCCCAAACCAACCCAATGCGTTTGAGAATCTGGTTAAAGCAACTAATTCCAAACTAAAAACGTTAAAGTCACTGTCCGATACAAGGTGGGCCTGCCACTTGAAGGTACAGTTGACGCTAAAAAGAGGTTAAGGCAAAGGGATATTGGCGTGCGCACGGGTGGTGCTGGTACCGGCACCACCTAATGGAAAAAGAACAAAACAAAAACCAATGCCCCCCCTCCCACAAACAAAAACCCCAATAAAATATAGTAAAAATTTGTGAACAAGAGAGAGTGAATATTTATATTTTACGGCTTTTCTTTTAAATGGGGGTTAGAGAACCCTTTAACTAAACAACAATTTCTTGATTATTCCTCACTTTTATCTTTTACTGTATCTAAAGTTCTGGTTATCGGTTTGATATAAAATTTTAAATTGGTCATTAAGAGAGTGTATATTAAAGAATAAAACAAAAACAACTTTTACTGGTCGCTAATTTTTATTTTTCTCTGTATCTCATGTACCGAATATCATATTGATTTGAAATTGAAAATTAGGCCTTACAAGAGAGTATAATTATTAAAAAGTAAAACAATAATAGAATTTTATTTATACTGAATATGGTGAATGAGAGAGAAAGAGCTCACGAGAATGAGTATTTGTATCCTGTTTTCTGCTCACTCCATCCGCCACACTTTTTATTTATCTTTTCTGTCTTATTGTCAATCGACTGCTTATAATTCACTGGCGCTGGCCGGCTAGTGGTGCCAATAGTGTTTTGCATTTAATAAGATGTAACAAGCACGTGCAGGAGGGAAACAGCTACGAGCAATACGCAATTACGCATGTGTAACCCCCATCACACCCTCCACCATCCCAGCCACTCACACCACTCTACCCTTGCACATCCACATTCCATTACTGTTGTTCATGCTCAGTCAGTGCTCATTGTGCTGTGCTGTAGAAAACAACAGTGTGTGTTAACAGTTCTTTTTCGCGTAGTTCAGCTGTGGTTATAAGTAATTTATTTACTGAGGTTAAGTTCAAGTAGCTTTTTTTAGTGTAGGTATTGATAGTTCGGTTCTTTTAATAATTTAAATATGAAAAGGATTATTAGGCCTATTGAAAGCTTTTTTGTACGTGCTAAAGCTAATCCTGGATCTGACTCTGATAAAAATGTAAGCGAGATAACTTCTGAAGCTGGCAGTTCTGACAAAAATTGTGAACGCTGTTGTCTGCACAGAAAATGAAAGGGCTGTTGAAAAATCTATTGAGCCAACGCCAACTGGTAACACAACTACTAGCGCGACCAAAAGTTCCCCAAATTCAAGTAAGGAAACTCATATTCATGATCCTTGCACTAGTACAACAGAATTAGTTTCAAACAAATGTATCGCTGATCCTGATGATCCAATTCGAGGAATTAACCAAAAATAGATTAGAAAGAGGTCCATACAAGCCAAAATTAAGTAAATTTCCAAAAACTAAAGTAGGAAACAGATTTAGCTGTTTCAATCCTGAATGGTACAGTAAATACGACTGGTTTGAATATAGTTCATCAAGTAATGCAGCTTTTTGCTTGCCGTATCGATTCTTTTCATGTAACGACTCTGTGAACAAAGGTCACGTAGACAAAGCATTTACCAAAAAAGATTCAAAAGTTGCCAAGGATAAACAAAAGTTTCAAGGCCCATCAATTGTCGAAATGCGATCTTCAAAGTTCAGCAGCATTTGTAAGGGTTGTTTCAGAAAAGGAAAAATCCATATATGTTTTGTTGGAAAATGAAAAAGAAACATTACTGGCGAAAAAGGAAATTGAAAGAGCCAATAACCGTACGATTATGGAAATACTAATTGATGTTGTTGTCTCTCTCGCTAAAGCTAGCCACCCTTTCAGAGGGCACAACGAGACAAAGAGTAGTCCAAACAAAGGTATTTTATTAAATGTGATTAACATTGTTAAATAATACGGTTCTATATTGAATAAACATATTAAAGAGTCATATAGAAATGCTACTTATATAAGCAACCCCATACAAAATTACCTAATACAAGCACGTCTTAATGTCATGCAAAGGCAAATTGCTAATTCAGTTGAAGGTAAAATTATCCCTGAAAGCAGACGATACATCCAATTTAGGCCATACTAAGTAAATGTCACTTGTAGTTCGATTTTTCAACGACGAAAGAAATTATGTAGTAGAGCAGTTTGTTTGTTTGCAAAGGATGACAAAAATAGACACAGAAGCAATTTTTCAGAATCTCAACCATGTTATTGTTAATGTCCCTAAAAGTATTTGGTCGTCAGTTATATCTATTTGTTTTGATAGTGCTGCAACTATGTCTGGTTGCAAAACTACGGTACAAATGAGGTGTAAAGAGCATAAAAATGAAATTATATATGTTCATTGCTATGCGTACTGTATTAACTTGGTTTTGGTTGATGATTGTACTTCGAGCTTTGTAAATAAATGCATTTATAACGTTTTTTGGAGTCATACAATCGTTATTCAGTTTTATAGAAGGGATTACTCTCCGACACGCAGTATTTGAGCAAATTTCAAAAGAAGTCAATTCTAAATTGAAAACTTTGTAATTCCTTTCAGATACACGTTGGGCGTATAGGGCTGAAGCAGTGTCTTGCATAAAGGTAAATTACCTAAACCTTGTTAAAACTTTGAAGGAAATAATTGAGACGAGTCCCAAAGTAGATGCCAAAATTAAAGCTAGAGAACTGATCTATGAACTGAAATCTTTTGATATTATTATGGCTTTAGAAATTGGTCACCCAATACTGATATTGATTTTAAAAGTGAGCAAAACACTGCAGTACGAAGATATTGATCTCTTGACTGCAGTTAATGGGGGGAAAGTGCTGCTGAAAATAAAATGGGCATTCCTGCCGTGAAAAAATTAGAAGTTTCAATACTTTTAGATGATTGTGCCGAAACCCAGCATCATTTTAAAGGCAAAAAAGATTATGAAAGGATTTCCACATATTACCCATTTTTAGACTCTTTGGTCCCTGGAATCAATGAAAGGTTTGGTCACGAAACATGCCAGCTCATATCAGCAATGGGTAGACTGATCAATTTACAAATGGATGAAAATAATTTTAAAATAATGTTAAAGAAGCTTTGTGTTACTGCAGCCGATTTTCAAGCAGAAGTTAAATTACTTCAAAATTGCAAATATGATTCTGCACCTTCTGTTCCAAAAAAGGTATGTATGACAAACAAATTTTCTAATTTAAAAAAAAATCAAAAATACCTAAAGATCAATACTATTTAAAGTGTTTTTAATAAATAATATATCTTAGAAGGGCACACATTAAGGAGCACTGTACAAAACTTTTTAAAAAGCAACACACATAATTTTTGTTTCATTTTCACAATAGAGTTTCTCTACTGTACTATTTTCATAAATTGTTTTTAGGCACTACGAGAACCTAACTAAAGAATTGTCTGGAGTTGTTGCTCTTTGATTACAGGTCAAGATTGTTCAGCGAGTTCAATTATGCTTTGAAAATGCTCTCAACAATACCTGTAACCAGTGCCGCCTACGAAAAGAGTTATTCTAAGCTATCAATCGTCAAAAGTAAACTAAGAACGACAGTGACTCAAAATCTCCTGGAGTGTCTAGTGTTACCATTCATAGAGCAAGAAACTGCAGTGAACGTTAATTATGTGGACGTTATTGAAGAGTTTAAAGTTCTTATTCCTTGGGACAGGAAAATGTTGATATAAGTATAGCTAGACCCCATAAGTTATAATTTAAAACAATTGAGTAAATATTAATCATGTCTTATATTAAAAAAATGTCAAGCCAACACATGTTTTTTTGGTGAATATATTATATAAATCGTTTATCTTACTTTAACGACTGTTGTTCACCCTTTTATTATTTATGTTGTTTATCTGGCACCACCCAATAAAAAGGTCTGCGCACGCCAATGGAGATAGTGCTGCAAATGCAATCGTTTAACTTTAAAGTAAGTTTAGAAATAAATGAGTTATTCCTTCAGTTGCTGCTTAAAACCAGCAATACCCTTCACTCATCAACCTTGGATCTTTGTGAGGCCATAGATAAGGTACAAAGCCTGTCCTAAGCTTTAGTTGAAATGCGACTGACGAACAAACCTTTGAAATAAAATATTCTACATCTAAGGAATTCCGAAAGAAAAAAAATCTTTACCGTAAAAAGAGAAAATACAGGTTTTTGTATTTTTGTATGAAAGTCCTGACACAACACCAACTACAATAACAAGATAGAAGAGATCAAGTTATTCGCCTATTACACGGGCTTAGAATCTCTTTTACCAGGCCTGCATGAGTAAAAACTTCAATTTAAATAGCTCACAGCTAGGAGTTTAAGTGAGACTTTTTAAAACTAAGAGGACAGCACAAAATTTCACACCTACCAACACGCATGACTGGCTGAAAAGGTTGGTGGAGTTCGACAGGAGTAAAACTTAAGAAAACTTTGAGCACAAAACTTCCCATCTACCAATGTGCATGAATGGCTGAAAAGGTTGGCAGAGTTTGGCAGGAGTAAAACTTAAGAAAGCTTTGATGGTCTCCTTCATAAGTTTTCAGTCTTCTCATGTATAATATGTTCGTATGAGAGGAGTTTCTAAAAAACAAATAAAAAAATGATCATTGTAAAATCAAATCTGCGTTCGCCAATGAAGCAGAAAGACTTAATTCTCTGATGGTCCCATTTATTGAGCAGGACTTGGCTATTAAAAAAATCGAAGGTGTTATTGATTACTTTAAAAAGAAGGCGCCTTTTATCGGGAGAATTGAACTGTAAGCGTTACACTATTTTACCTACCAATTACAACTTATAGAAAAAGTTTATTGGTAAAGGAACTTCTTAATATCATCAATAAAATCTTCAATTCTGATTTCCCTACACTCAAAATGAATAATTTTTGCTAAACATTTTGAAAATGTAGCATTTAAAAAAAGAAAATAACATTAAAGTGAAATCAGAACAATGTGCATTAGTTTTTCTGTCATATACTATAGGCCATTAGTCAAATATACTAAAACATATTCAGGAAGAAAACAAGCTAGCAAACTATTAGTGTAAAACTAAACCATGGACAGGGCACGTATATTAGATTAATTCGGGAGAGAAGTGTTGTTAAGTTACTACCTGGATTCTGAGGCTAGATGATGTCTCTTTTTTGGAATAACCCTTTTATTTTTTTAAGCCGAACCCCCATTGTCAGAATACTAGCCACGCTTATTCCATTTAGTTTACCAGTCAATACCTTGAAAGCGGTTCTAGTTTCTTCCATTCGCGCTGCATGTCCTGCCCAACATAGCCTGCGAGAGTTTATTACCCTAACAATGTCTGATGATATGTACAGGGTATGTAATTTGTCATTATATAACCTCCTTCAATCTCCATTATCTAAATTTCTAGCAATAGTGTATACATCTTTAACTACTTTACTATTTTATTATTATCTAAACGTTTATTCTACTCACATGGAAAAGTTCTTATGATTATTTTACATTACCAGGAAAGCTTGAATACAATAATTTGAAAGATTATTATAGTAATTTGTGTTAATAAATGCGAAAACATTTCATTCTTGAACATTCATTTTGAATAATTTTATTTTAATCGCAATTCTTTAAAAATGTCAAAGACTAAAAACATAATTGTACGAATCATAAGAGCTTTTCAAAAAGTGTTAAAATTTCCATATATTTGTATTACAAGTTAAAATTTACCATAAATAATTAAATGAAAGTGTAATTTCTACCACAACAATAATTGTTAAATGTCCTATACACATTTTAAATTGATTATACCTTTTTTAAGCTCAATTAAGATGAATAATATTTTATTTTTGACAAAAGTGAGTGGAATTTTACCAAATGAAAATAAAACCTTTTTTGACTAATCATTAATTTAGTGATGTAGAATAAAAATACATAATAAATTATATTGACTTTCTATTAGATAAGATGGTGGGTAGGGTGGTATTTTAGACTATTTTATGAAGAACAGTGAAATAATTTAGCATATTTTTTAATTAAAATGTATCGAATCTTTTATTGATAAGCCTACGATTTAATTAATCTCGTTTCTAAATTAATTGGATGGAATCTAAAATACTAATGTCTTAATAAAAGGTATTGATGTGTGCACTATATTACACAAAATCAATAACGTTCCAAAACGAAAAAGAAGTACTTTTAATTATGTTAAAAATATTATTTCGAGTAGGATAAAAAGAAATTATTAAAAAAAAAATTAAATATTATGAGAAAACTTAAGTTTACGTTATTTTAAATGTAATATACGAGTATAACAGGTAATTAAATATCTTTATATTTATAACAAAACAGTGATCTTTCACAAGTGTTGGCAACCCAAAACCTAAACATTTATTTTCGAACTGTCATCCAGGTAAAACCTATCGTGAACGGACTTTAGTCGGCGTCAACAAATACATAGTCCTCGTTAGTCAAAACTGAGCCTGATTACTATTATCTAAATAATTTCACAATGCGTAGTTGATAAGCTTATTATTAAATAGTCATGGATCTTAAAAGAATAACTAGCTTGAAGTGATGTACGTCTAGACAATTCAAAACTCAATATGTTATGTTTTATGTTAACATATGTCCTAGTAAAAGGATTATAAGATTACTGAAAAAAAGACACTTTCCGAAATGCATAACGATCGCACTTAATCTATAATTATATTGTAATAAATTTTTACATTACATAATTTTTTAAATGTTTATTTGAGATATTTAACGTGTAGGCTTATGTTCTGAACTGACTGATTATATCAGCACGCGTCTTACAAAACAACTTAAACCTAGAACAAACACAACATACAGCCCCCAACCATTAAATCATCACTGTGAAAGTGGACACCCACATATAACTATTTATAAACATTTTCAACTATTACAGGTATCGAACCCAGGATATTTAGCTTAGGAGACAGATATGTTACCAACTGAACTAAGTTGTCGGATTCTTATAATTTTAAATAACAATAAACTTCCCTCTTTGTTCATTACAACAATTTAAAAAGGTGGGAAACCCCTGAGCAGTGGCGGCTCGTAGCGAAAATTAGTGGGGGTGCTACTCCAGAAATTTTTTAGCCTTTGTTTTAAAATTGTGTAAAAGGAAAAAAATATGTATAAAAAGAAAATTTATTCAAGAACTTGATAACATCTTAACAAAAAAAGCCAAACTTTTTTACTTACTTTAACTTAAATTATTACATTTAAAGCTTGATTTATTCATTTAAAAATTAAATCCATTCTTCTTGTTTTAATTTGCGGAAAGAGTTCAATAATTTTCTCTTTGATCTCTAGAGGACAATTGAGGAAATTTTTCTCCATTGAAAGTACTGCAAGCGCATTTAGTCTTTCTGTTAAATAAAAGAACCGAAAAAAAAATGAATCAAATAGAATAACTGGAAGCAGAATAATAATCTAATTCTACACTCTTCTACACTTTATGACGTTTAAGAATACGGTACACGGTTTTTAAGCACAACACACGCTGAGTAAAAAAAACCTTCCTTCCACCATCACGCCAAAGCCGGCACTGCGACAGCAACAGTGCTCTCTCTACTTGGAAGTCCCGCCTTCCTTCCCACTCCATCTTATGTGCACATGTGCACAACAGTCAAACACCACGTCACTGGCACTGTGAAGCGCACAGTTCCATACAAAGGTTTTTGTATATTTTTCATAAACTGTGGGTTGGCTACTGAAGTACTTACATTAAGCTTAAGGAATAGGGTATATATATTGTACTACAAAAATAAATACATAATTAAATAAAAAATGACTCATTATATTAAATGTTATCGTTAATATCAAGTGGAAATAGGGGGTGTTGCAGTTCCACAGTGCCTATACACGAGCCGCCTCTGCTCCTGAGAACAAATAACGATAAGGATGGAAAACCTAGTCTACATAGTCCTGATCATCAAGTCCTTAATCTTTATCACTCCGTGGAAGTTGGATCAACTTTAACTTTCTTAGGACTATTTGATATGGGCTGCTAGGGACTACCAATCACAGCAAAGTAAACATGTTTGAAATGAGCGCACCCATGGTAACGGAGGGATCCGTTGTTATGGAAACAAATACAAAATGAAATGATGGTTTTACGCTAACGGGTTGACTTCACACTCTCAAAGGTGCTAGAATATATTGCACAAGAATCGCCTTTGACGTTTAGGTCGGGATTTGGATCTCGGATAAATATTGCAAGTAAAGGGGGCCCTCCCCATGTTATTTTTCCAACCTCTATCCACGATAATGTAAGTTAACCTAGTCTGTGACGTGCGGGGTGTTTCTCATAGTTTTTATTTTGTCCCCTCGTCTTAATACTCGTAAGGGTCTTACGTGCATTTACTAATAACTACGCTTATGTGTTAGCGGTGAGTAAGGTTAAATTTAGAGGAAGTATACTCGCATTTGCGTGGAGGGAAAGTGAAACACCATTTAGGGAAAACCTCCTCAGTGTATCGAATAGAATCCCAATATTTACCTCATAGGCAATTCAGTCCACTGGAGATTGATGCCTTAGATCAGTGTTCCTAAAAGTTTTGTTCATGGAGTACCACCAAATAGAAGCTATGCGCACTAAGGGACCACCAAATGTTAGTTATGCGCACTGAGAGGCCATCAAATGTAAGTTATGCGCACTGAGTGGCCATCAAATATATGCTATGCGCACTGAGGGGCCATAAAATGTAAGTTATGTGCACTGAGGGCCACCAAATGTTAGTTATGCGCACTAGGAGACCAACAAATGTAAGCTATACGCACGGGAAGACCACCAAATATAAGTTATGCGCATTAGGAAACCCCCAAATGTAAGTTATGTGCACTAGAGGTCCACCAAACGTAAGATATGCACCCTAGGGGCCAATAAATGAAGGTTATGCGCACTGGAGAACCACCTAATGTAAGTTATGCGCACTAGGGGACCACCCAATGTAAGTACACGCACTGAGGAACTAACGAGGCCCTTGGAGTATGGCGTGGTGGGCTAATTATGCAGGAAAAACATTATTTTTTAGGCAATTCCATTTTAGAACTATAAATATAGGACAAAAAATTAAACGTTACAAATTCACACAATTTTGTTGAATTGCTAAGTAATAGTTGTTAGATTATTTTTAACATTTCAAACCTAATAATTTTTGGTAAATAATGGTTGTTAAAATTTTGTGACTTAATGTTAGTACAGACTTACTTTTCTATATGATTTGTGTCTACCGAGGAAATAAATACAGCGTAACAGAGATATTTTATATTTTAATCTTCTACATTTAAATTTTTTTTTATATCATATGTGATCCACATTCTTTAATTCATTATTATTTCCAAATTTCCTGGGATCCCACGGACCACCAGTGGTCTCAGGACCACACTTTGAGAAACACTGCCTTTAGACCATTTGACTACCGGAGCAGGCCTTCTCATAGCTACCGTCCCAAAAAGGTGCCTATTTACAGAATGACGAGCCGTCCGATTTTTATGACGAACACTGTATTGAACACTCGTATGTTTTAACTAAGATATTTTTTCATTCATCTCATTTATTATGTAATTAATTAAAAGAACCATCTTCGATGGCTGCGTGGTCTAACGCGCTTCTCCCAGTCCCATAGTAGACTAAACTGCCGAAGAAGAGGAGATCCAGGTTCGAATCTCGTTCGGATGTACTGAGAGTGGTTTTTCAAAAATTATATTTCTTTCTCCCTCCACACAAACGCGACTAAACTTATCAATATAGCCTTCCTCATCGTTAAAACCATTGGCGTAATTAGTACATAAGCGTTTAACCCGAACGGGTAGTAAGATGCAGTGATAAAAAACAACAACTATTAAGAGCGTGTTTTACACGGGGCCATTTTTAGTAGCTGATACGTGCCACAGCTATTGGCCACTTTTACTTATATATAAGCTCAAATTGGTGCATCCTAACGGGGCCCCAAAAGTGCGGGAAGGTGATTGTAGCCGGGAAGTTCTCCCTCTCTACCGGTGACTCCACGACGCGTTTGATCCACTATTATTATTATTATTATTATTATTATTATTATTATTATTATTAGCATCGCGTATTACTACCCGTTCGGGTTATACGCACTTACGCTAATGTGTAATGGTAGGGTGATTGTGAGATGAAATGGAGGACCTACAGTTTAACGTGGGATCCGAACCACGGTGGAGGCCTGGCATTCCCCACATTCACAAGTTGTGATTGATCCACTACTAGCAGCCCATTGGTTGGCGTCAGTGCGTTTACACGGAGCCACATCCACCGGCCATTGACGACAGCCATCTTTATTTTAAATCTGTCTGCCGAGCATTGTGAAGCTGTGATCACCATTCCGAGAACCAATAGTGTTAGTATTATAGCTCTGAAATTAACATTTTCCAAGAGTTCATCAAACAAGTTCATGGACCTACAGTACCGAAAAAACCCCCCAAAACATTTCATCATCTTGTCTCAAATCTTCGTATAGAGTTTGGTAGAGTCCTTCTGAGGAACATGAATTGTACGGTTTCATCAGCGTTTCTTCTTCCTCAACAGAAGAAACAACAACAGGTCATTATCCTAGCAAATCTCAGCCTTTCGACTGGGCCGAAAAATCTTGATGTGGCCAACAAAAACCACCACAGTGATTGCCATGAGCGACTGCAATGGACCCGTCCGTGTAAATACCCACTTAGTTCTCCTCACTTACTATGATTGTTTTAATTATCTGTACTGATTCCCATAATGATATCTTTGATAGCACTAACTAAAACAGGGGTTGGGAACCTTTTGGCAATGGAAGGCCCGCACGCACATCTCATGTTTAGTAAATTTTGCCAAACTATGATAGTGCGCTGACCATAAATAGAAGGATGGATAAATCAATGAGTGCGGTTAATTTTACAACATCATACTTTAAGATTTTTTTTTTTACAAATACTACACCCGCTTCTGTGACCGTGTGTTTCCAAGTCATCGCTACTACTCTCGCAACAGACTGCCGATGACGGGGAGATCGTGGTTCGATTCTGGTTGGGTGTACGGAAGGTAGTTTCTCCCAGATGGATTCTCACTCGTTCTATCTCTCTCTCCACGCAAATGCGGGTATAATTCTTCTAAATTCATCTTTACTTATACCTAATCCATTAGAATAATTAGTACATTGGCGTATAGCACGAACGGTTAGTGAGTCGTAGTGACAAAAAATAAGTTTATAAGACTTACTATCATAAAAAAATATTTTTATTTTGTTAAAGCTTAGTGTTTGACCTCTGGAGTTTTGGGGCAAAGTGCTGCCGTCGGTCTCATGTCGATTGTGGTATGTAAAAGAACCTTGGAAGGTTTGTGAAAATACCTTTCCCCGGAAAAATTGGTAGGCTCTTTCGCTATCGCTCATATCAATTCAGCGGAGAAGACAACGGGGAACTACCACACTTCCTGGCCTCCCCTAGTAGGCTACATGGATTTCTACCAGATGGTGCTGTCAGCACTAACCAGCCAAAGAGCTGATTGCATGCCCAGCTCTGGATGGATAGGAATCAAATCAAACCAACCTTTAGATTGAAGATATCTAATTAGACACTATTTGTTAAAATGTATTTTATAAAATTGTGCCCAATTGGTCGTGCTAAGTGTAAAACTAACGTAAGCAATACGTTTTAAAATTAATTATTTCCAATTGGGGATTTATTGTTTTAAGGCGCTAGCATGGTCGATCAAATATTACTAAGTTCCAGAAACCAATGAGGTTTATAGCGTTACTGGGTGGAGCTTTATAACAGTAGGAGAACAAATGGGGGAGCTAAATTTCGTTTACCAGGAATTAAGTTCTTAATGATCAACCAAAATATGTAAGCCTTTGGGCATTTCTGAATGGAGAATGTCAACTTTGGAGCAATGTTTGAAAATCTATATATGTATAGGGTCATAGAGAATAGTTTTGCATTCATTCCAGTAAAGTCCAAGCTCGTATATTGTTTGAAGTTTGGTCAATATTTAACCGAAGCGCAACACCCGATAGGTAATATCTCAGTTACATAGACAAGGACCAAGGACTGATTAAAATATCAAATTAAAAAGTACTTAGTTAAAAAACTCATGATAAGTGTGAACATATTTGATGAGAGCATTGAATTATTTTTGCTTTATAAGTGCCTTTGACCTTTGTTTTCATTGAAGTGTTTTCATTGCACCGTGGACATTAAATAAGATCTAAACAATTCAGTTGATTTCACAGAGATAAAATTGTCATTTTGATGAGTGACATCGAAGCCATTTAAAAAAAATATATTTTCAGGTTTTATCAGATTTCCTAATAAAAGGAATGTGTGTATATAAATACGATTATATTAGCTTCCGTCGGGTTTTATAATTCATTAGTAACATACAATAAGGTTTAGGTGTAGTATTATGTTTAGTTTAGCTTTCAAATTAAATCCGAAGACAAATACATAAAAAAAGGGTTATTTAAACATTAAAAAACTCTAATTTGGAAAATAAATTTTGATTATAATATTAAAATAAAGACTCAATTTAGAATGTCGCAGAAGTCCATTTGGAAGATAAAAGAGATTAATTCGTTTGGAACAAAAGGTATATACTATATATATATATATATATATATATATATATATATATATATATATATATATATATATANAGTTTTATCTTCCTTCTATATACTTACTTTAAAAGGTAGCAAGTAGGCTTATTTTGATTTATTGCGCTGTCCCGCCATCTTCCAGGGTGGACGTAAAATGCACGTGGAAACAACCTACATAAACATTTTGTGTGCTAGGAAATATATTCCTAGTAATGTTAAGCTCTTAAAATTAAATCTAATATTTAAATTATTTACATAAATCACTATTTATTGATCTCAGATCTATAAAAAAAAATTGTATAAGTTTTCGTGAATAGTGTTTAGTAATGTAACGGTGACCTGGAGGTCTAGGGGTAAGGTGTCAGACTTCTGTGCTGGGGGTCCGGGGTTCAATCCTCGGTCACGGCACAGATTTTTCTGATTACCAAACCCTTCCTTGACCTCTGACAAGACATCTTGTGAATGTGGGGAATGCCAGGCCTCCACCGTGGTTCGGATTCCACGTTAAACTGTAGGTCCTCCATTTCATCTCACAACCACCCTACCATTACACATTAGCGTAAGTGCGTATAACCCGAACGGGTAGTAAGACGTGGTGCTAATAATAATAATAATGTAACGTGCGGTCTAAACCACCCGACCGACTCGGTGGGTACGTGGACCAGACGCCACAAGCTTTTGTGGTCTGACTTGTTGGTAATGGGGAGTCCTAGTTTCGAAGCCTGACTGGGTGGGATAAGAGTTTTTTTTCCCCCCTAAACTATTTCTCACTCCAATGGTTTAGTTAAATGGGGTTAGTGGGATAACGGGGTCAATAAACAAACAAAAAACACCACCTTGAGATAAGTTTTAAAACAATACTTCGTCAAATATTAATAGTTATATTACGCGTTTGGGCTACATCATTGATAGCCCAATAGTGGAAAGATTAGCCAGTACTAATGTACCATTGACCAAGGGACGCCCTAATGTACTAATCGTACATCCTTTCCGTAGAGGCTATTTCCATGCCCCGATGAAATGATGATGATGGTGATAGGGAATATGAGGATGTAAAACCAGTAAAAAAACTTAAACCTAACTTAAGTCTAGTTAACCAAACACTGGTGACCGTTGGTGTAGATCCCCTTTCGGGAAAAATAACCACGGTACCAGCTGGAAGTCGAGCCTGGGACCCTTACCTGGGTTCGTAGCCAGATTTACTGGACACTACACTACGGTGCCGGTTATTTTATTAAATAATAGCTAGAGAGACATAACTTTTGGTAGTTTTATATTTGAGGTGGCTCAGAAAGTATGAGTATTTTCTTAGCGCCACGTCCACCTGTTCAGGTTATGCCCATTTATGATAATTACTCTAATGAGGTAGGGATGAGGAAGGCAATATTTTAGAGGTTATCTACCCGTATTTTCTTAAAAAGAGAATGGGGAACCATTTAGGGAATACCACCCTCAGTAGACCCAGCCGGGAGTTGAACTCTGATAATTCCGTTATCAGCAGGCCATTCTTACACGATAGTGACGCCTTAGACCATTAGGCCACTGAAGCGGGTCATTCATATCTTGTTCTGGGGCTAATTTATATGTATTAGATCTGTGATAGCTGCAGATAACAAGATTTGACGTGGAAGTAGATCTTGTAACAGTTCTAGCTGTCGAATAAAGCCCTTCATATAAAAATTTGACTATAATAAAAGGGATTATGAAGATAAAAACGAACATAGTCCCATCTAATGGTAATCAATACACTCATATAGTTAGAAATCATGTTGAAAACTTAATTAAAATGACTAGAGGTAAAGTTCACCTCCCCCCTCTCTGACGAATAAGTTAACATATTAACTTTATTTTAAATATTATTATATTTTGTATTCAGACCAAGAAGAAAATGGATCCATCTCTGAATCGAATAATTCATGGACGAGCCCCGTTAAATCGTTCTTCCGATGCGAAGGAAAGGCATTTTGCAGCCGCTCCTACTTCGGCGAGAAAATCCCCATCACTAAGTGGTTGCCGAAATACAGCAGGCAAGATGCCATTCATGACATCATCGCCAGTTTGACAGTCTCGTTGACCGTCATACCGCAAGGGATAGCCATCGCCGTCTTAAGTGGGCTACAACCTCAGGTAATCTCGACTTTCAAAAAAATTGGGTGGTTGAAATATTAAGAGAAGATTTAAATAGTAAGGGATGTTTGTGAGAAATCTTTAGGGATCTACAAATAACTAAGGGTTCATTCATAAACTACGTTGAGAGTTGGTGAAGGATTAATTCTAATGTCTACATGGTGTTACATGGGGGGAGGATGGGTAATCTACATCACAGTGTTACGTAACACTGATCTTATACTTGGATTATAATGTTGAAAAAATAATATTATTGTTCATGCTTCCACCGATAATTTCCTATTCTTAGTAGTATTAAATCTGACTCCATATTTTAATGTCAAAAAAGCTTCTCTAGCAAATAATGGAATTCACTCTTGATGTGGAAAGTTACCTAACACAAGTTGGATGGGGGAGGAGTCAGTCTAAATGTCTACTTATCGTTAAATAGGGGTAAATGGGGGGAGGATTAAAGAGGTGAGATAAAAGCGTTACGTGGTTTATGGATGACCTCTTAGTTATTTATAAATCTTTAAGGGTGAGGGGGGTAAGAAGTTTGATGATACTGGTCAAGGAATTGAACTGTTATGGGATCATTACAAAACTTTTTTTTTCACATTTTTATGAAATACATCTCATTACCCTTTTCTGGGCTATCAGCATATTTATAACTATATTTTTTCCTTTATTTGAGGTATTTAACGTGAAATCTCTTAACCAACTGATTATATCCAACTTAAAAAAAAGCTTAAATCTAGAACAAACACAACATCCAGCCACCCAGACGTTAATTGATACTGTGAAAGGGGAAACCCACATTTCACCAATAATACAGTTTCAGCCATGCTAACTGAACTAAGGTTTCGGACTTCTACTTCTATTAACAATAGTAAAATTTATCACTGTTGATTGCAAACCAAAACATGTTTGTAGCTACTAAAAGGCCCCTTCTACCACAGTCCTATTATATTACTGCTCACCTCTGTCTGCAGTACGGTCTGTATTCAGCCTTTATGGGACCATTTGTCTACGTATTGTTCGGGAGCTGTAAAGATATCACCGTCGGTCCTACGGCCCTATTGGCCCTCATGACGCAGTCACTCACCACGAGATGTGGAACAGACTTTGTAATGCTGCTCACCTTCCTCTCCGGCTGTGTCATTTCCATGTTGGGAATTCTGCGCATGGGTAAGTTCATCTCACCTTCCTCTCCGGCTGTAATTTCCGTGTTGGGAATTCTGCGCATGGGTAAGTTCATCTCACCTTCCTCTCAGGCGGTGTCATTTCCATGTTGGGAATTCTACGCATGGGTAAGTTCAGCTCACCTTCCTCTCCAGCTGTGTCATCTCCATGTTGGGAATTCTGTACATGGGTAAGTTCATCTCACCTTCCTCTCAGGCGGTGTCATTTCCATGTTGGGAATTCTGCGCATGGGTAAGTTCAGCTCACCTTCCTCTCAGGCGGTGTCATTTCCATGTTGGGAATTCTGCGCATGGGTAAGTTCATCTCACCTTCCTCTCCGGCTGTGTCGTTTGCGTGTTGGGGATGCCTGCACATGGGTAAGTTGGTGCTCAAACGGTATTTTATGAGTACAACTATAGGTAGTATTTATCTAATCCTTATTATTCCCGAGAAAATAAAGAAAGATTTAAGAATAAATTAATTATAGGGTAGGTAAGATATTTATCAGAATTGTGATACGATGTTTGTTTATTTTTGTATATTTTATGTCATTGTTGGTAAATTTTCCTCTTTCCAAGGCATATTTTGTTTGACACAATCATGTTTGCATTATCATAAGGTCTCATTACGATCAACCTAAAGTTCATTCAACATAACGTAGCGGCTCTTCTCGTCCTTGTTTTCAAAATGTAGGTTATCACGTTGACGTAACAATCTCTTGACGACGTGATCGCATGGTCTAATTTATCACTCTAACTTTGTTGAGGTGTTCTTTACCCCATTCCCTTCTCCCAATGGACCCCTACTCTTCTTATATGCAAATGCAGGTACAATTATTTGAAAATAATTACAAGCTTCCTTATTTAATTAGCACGATCAATTAATAATGGGTAAAACCCCGACGTTTACTAAGACGCGACCACAGACAAATAACATACCCAGACACCCAACCTCTGGGTTAAAATGGTTGCGCTCCTTTTTGGCAGCTTGAGTCCTTCACCACTAGGATCGCTGCGGTTAGTCCTATCATCACCCAACAGTGACACTAGCGAATCCTAGTATTGAAGGACTCAAGCTGGCAAAAGGAGGGCAGCAAAAACCCCATCAGGTTGAGAGTCTGTTTCTTACTTGTCTGTGGACGCGGAAAAAAAACAACAGAAAAAACTAATAAAAACACCCACTTGAAGGTTATCCACGTCGCGTTAAGAGAAGTGTACCACAGATTGTTGTCAACCAACCAAGTTTCGAACAAAGTCAATATGGCTATTTACTACTTAATTTGTTTGTTTACGGTGTGTAAACGATTGATTATTCCATATAGTTGGTTTGTTCGAGTCTCGTGAACACCTAAACATTGTAGCGTTTCTTTACACTTTATTTTATATGTCCGGTTAGAATATATTGCGAGTACCTGCGTACTGGGAGCGTACAGGTTAATTTGTGTACCTGCTTTGTAGAATATCAACACAACGTAGATCGTACATAAAAACCGCACCATTGTTTATAGTCTCTGAGCCCTATATGTTAACACTTAACATAACCTGACCTAACATAATTAATGTAAAGAGTAAGGGGGATGTTCCTTGTAGTTTTATTATTTTACTGTAATTATTGTAAAGAGTAAGAGGGCTGTTGCCTGTAGTTTTATTATTTTATTGTAATCGTAGTAAAGAATTAGGAGGTGGTTCCCTATAGTTTTATTATTTTATTGTAATTATTGTAAAGAGTAAGAGGGCTGTTCCCTGTAGTTTTATTATTTTATTGTATAATTATTGTAAAGAGTAAGGGGGTTGTTTACAATACACGTTTGTCATGTCACCACGTTATGCAGTTGTTTTTTCTATGTATACTATCGATCCATATCTTAGTGCATTTTTAATAAGAGGTTTCTCCATCTTATACGCTACCAATGGTTGGTGGACACCGTTACATCGCATGTCCATTACACCGCGTTTTGGGAACAAATACATCGCAGGTGCATCACGTCGTGTTTCCCTCACCTCTCTACACACAGCTAACCCTACTCAGACGTACAACTAGAGATGACGTGTTGCAAGGATAGTGTGCCTGACTCTCCCTTATAAAGCCTCGTTTATATTGTAACATAACATGTTAGCCAACATGATCCCAACAAGTTATGTTACAATATAGACGCACGCCAAACTTGTTGGGGATGTTGGCTAACATATTGGTTTTGGGATAGCTGGTCAGAGCCGACAAGCTGTGTTGGGTTGTGTTGGATCACTTGTTGAAGATAATAAACGACCAACCCAACATGTTGGCCGAGTTGGGAGGTTCTGCGCATGCGCCATCGAGTTGAATGAGAGTCTAACCTTGATGAAGCACGTGTTTTATTTTCAGATTAGTTTAACTTTTAAAATCGGGGTTTGCATAATTTTGTGATCATGGAATGGAACAAGGCTAATACAGTTAAACTAATTGATTTATATCAAAAGTATTTACTCCTATTGATTATACGTAGAGATGTGAGACGTAAATGTTTCCCTATAATTTTTTTTTGGAAAATTTATGGTTGGCCTGACATTAATTGTGTAGAGAGGTGGGAGAAACGCGACGTAATGGAGCTGCTATGTATTTGGTCCCAAAACGCGATGTAATTGTATATATACGCCCCTTCATTCCTATTGGTTATTCGTCAGACTAGGGTTAGCTGTGTGTAGATAGGTGGGGGAAACGCGACGTGATGGAGATGCAATGTATTTGTTCCCAAAACGCGATGTAATGGACACGCGATGTATTTGTAATGCGATGTAATTGTATATATACGCCCCTTCATTCCTATTGGTTATTCGTCAGAGTAAGGTTAGCTGTGTGTAGATAGGTGGGGGAAACACGACGTGATAGAGCTGCAATGTATTTGTTCCCAAAACGCGATGTAATGGACATGCGATGTAACGGTGCTCAACCACCGATTATCTCCGTGTTACGTTACGCCACGTGAATCATAATCACACACTGTGCTTCTTTACGTTACTTACGTGAACTTTAAGTTGATTGTAATCGCGGTCTCAGTACTAGTGAGAGAGACAGATACCATTCCATTTCAATATTAATTATTTTTATTTTTATTAGTCAGTTTCGTTTATGTCCTTCCCAGGTTTTCTGATCGACTTCATCTCTCTGCCGGTGAGTTCCGCCTTCACCTCGGCGGCCGCCATCACCATAGCCACGTCTCAAATCAACGGTTTATTGGGGATCAAAGGGAACCCCCAAGATTTCATTTCCGCGTGGGAGCTATTTTCCAGCAACACGAATAAGATCAAACGCTGGGACACTATTATCGGTGTCAGCAGTGTTATAGTCCTTTTACTGACTCGGGTGAGTCTATATACGCAAATTCTCGAAATTCCTCTTAAGTATTTAGAAGAAATAGTCACGGGGTGTACCGTAACATGTGGGACTCACCTCAGCGGTGAACAGGAGACACAAAAACTGTAGAAAAAGTTAATATGAACATATGTACCATTTGACCTTGTTTCCGAGTTATAGTCATGTTTGTACGCCAGTAATATGGAGCTGCTTAACATTATAGGACGTAATAGAAATGACCAGTTTCGGCCTGACTGTAAGCCTGCAATCGTAGTGTCGTAGTGTGTTGAATTATTTAAAAAAATTACATTGCGTGGAAATGTTTCCATTAAAGTTGAAAGTGGTCATTTTGAGAACCTACTAAAAGAGTTAAAGGTGGTAATCTGTCGTAAGGAGAAATGAAAGACATTGTCTGTGGCCTTACCCCAGTTTATGGCATTAGATATTTCGAAAACTGGTCATCAGACAACGTTAGATGTTTTACATTTTATTTCTACTCGTTTTGTTTTCGCCTTTTTAAGAGGAATAATTTAAGTATGAGTACACTCTTTAAATATTCATAAATCACTTCCCCCTCCGTCCATTTATATAAACACTTAAAGAGATTTCCCGTTTTTTGTTTTACTCATTTTTACTATTAGTTTCTTCGTAGGCGTATTGAGTTGTTTTTACTTTATGACGTTCTACATCTTTCTTCCTTTTTTTAAAAAAAATAAATAATATATTTTGTCAGATAATGAACATGGGAAAATAGTTCAAATAACACTTGTTTACACTTGATAAAAGCAATATTAAGAAAAATTGTCCATTTCGCCATAGTGAATAATATAAAGATAAAGCAATCGTCCCGAGAAAGTTTTTTTTGTTTACTACCGTCTATGGCAGTATTTATAGATACCTTTGTTCTTTATTGTGGTAAGATTATTACTTGATAAAATCTATAAAAATCGCTCTTGTAAATCATCATTCATAAATAACTTGAGATACAAAACCCCAATTATTTGCTGTGAGAGACACATTAAAGACATATTCTTTACATTAGTATAGAGTTAGCTCAGTGCCGGTGTGCTTGACTCTGAACTGGGTGGCTCGAATCCCAGTTGGGCTAGCTAGGCGGTGGTTTTTCATCGTCTCTTAAGGAAATGCATGGCACATTTCCTTTAAAATAACTTCCTCAATACTATCCACTCAGAGCACCTGTCCGGGGTTTGAACCCTGATATCCTTGTCAAAGGCAATCTAGATCCGATGGACTTGACGTTTAGTCTGTGTGCCCAGTTATGTGATTCTTTTTCACATTGATCACTTGAACGATCTTGAGTTAAGATCGTAGTACTGACTAACCTAGAAACACTCCATGACATTCCACTGCTAGCCGAGTGCCATTTTTGTTTACAGATGGTAAGGTTATAAAATTGACTTTGGTTTCTAAAAAGTGTACCTTCCTCAAACTTTCCCACACGAGTAGTAATACGTGGTGCACAAATAAATAAATATAAAAATATACTAACTATAAATAAACGAATGAAATACATAATACAATAAATAAGTAGATATTTACATAAATACGTTAACAATTACGTAAATAAATAAATAATTACATAAATAGATAAGCAAATAATTACAAAAATAAATACATACTTTAAATACGCGGTGCATAAATTTAAAAAAAAAAAATAATAATATTTAGCACCGCGTCTTACTACCCGTTCGGGTTATACGATTTAAGTGCTAATTACTCTAAAGGATCAGGAATTGTGAAGGTTGAATTAGAGGAAGTGAACCCGCATTAGCGTGGAGGGATAGTAGAAAACCATTCAGAAAAAAACACCCCCAGTTCACCCGACCGAGATTCGAACCTCAATCTTCCTGTCCTCAGCAATCGAGCTCAACACGACAAGCGCGTTAGCCAACTACGTCACCGAGCCGGTTTAAAAAAATAAAATAAAATGGCAAATATATTAATACAGTATTATATAAATACATATACAAATGGGCAAATAAAAACATGTTTACTATGAATAAACTAACTAATAAATATATAAATAAATATAACAATAAAACTATACTGACTATAAATAAATGAATGAATAAACACAATCACTGTAAATTAGTAATTAATTACATAAGTAAATAGTTACATAAATAAATAAGCAAATAATTACTTAAATAAATAAGAAATTCATACATACTTACCTTTAATAAATCAAATAATAAAAACTTTATTGTGTTTGTTATTTATTCCAGCAACTGAAGAGTTTCGACTCGGGGAGAGACACGTCCATAATGTCCTCCTGTCGGAGAGTCCTGAGTCGCACGGTCTGGCTGATATCTGTAGCGAGGAACGCTCTAGTGGTCGTGGCCGGAACTGCTGTGGCCTACCTCCTCACCACCAACTATCACAAGGTCACGGTCATAGGTGAGAGGGAAGATTCAGGTTCACATCTGGTACGATAGACATTTTTGTTTTTAAGAAACTAGACTGACGATGATGAGAGTCTCGTGGCTCGAGTCCCAATTGGGTGTACTGAGGGTGGTGTTTGTCTAAATGTTCTTCTTTCCCACAAATGCGGGTACACTTCCTCTAAGTTAAACCTTTCCCCCAACACATTTGTATCAAAATTACATATTATGCGAATAGCCCGAACGGGTGTTAAGACTCGTTGCTAAATAATAATAATAATAATAATAATAATAATAATAATAATAATACCAATAACAACAATAATAATATAAAACTAAGTCCAACACCCTAGCTCAGTTGTTAGAATCTCTGTCTACCAAGGTCAGGGTCCCGGGTTCGATTCCCAGCCATGGCCGAAATTTATCATTGATGAAATGTGTGCATTGTGCCTTTTATGGGTTTAAGATAGTTTATAAGTCGTGTGCTGATATAATAAGTTGGTTTAGAAAGGGCACGTTATGGGCTTTGTAGAGTCCAGTTTTCATAAAAGGGCCTCTTATAGAAAGTATTGAACATTATGTTTGCATTAAACATTGCTAGGCTACCATTTTACTATATTTTTAGTTTATTTTATCATCTTCTTAAGTCAACAACCTGAAGGTTGGCTTAAAGTGATTTATATTCATTCATAGCTGGGCATGCACTCAGCTCTTCGGCTGGTCAGTGCTGCCTGCACCATCTGGTAGAAATCCAAGAAAAAAGGACTCTAGATTTATCCTTCCTATGACAAATACAGTAATTATTTTATAGGTTCACAAAATAAATTTTTAATATATTTTAGAACTAATAGTAAGCTTTCTTCTTTACCGTAAGATAAAATTTTTCGTAGTTTCCTTTCCCCTCTTTCTTATTGATATGACAACTGGTGGTTGTATGTGAAGATCGAAAGGGAGTATACGTGTCAACGTTGCTCAATGCGTGACCCTATTATATATGTGCTACAATCACAAGAAGAAAAAAATCAGACTAAACGAAAAATTTCTTTGGAAAACACGTTTACAAATGTAAAAACAAAAATAAAGCTTGCTTTAATTAAGTAAAGATCGCATGTAAAATACTGTTTATTTGTTAGATTACTCCCTTAGACAGAAGATTGAAGTAATTCCATAAAACGACACAGACCATTGTATTTTAAGCCATGTAGTTTGACAGCGATTGCTACTTTCTCGTTGATGAGGCGGCCACCTTAAACTGATTCCAATTCGCTGCTTAGCAGAAGATTACAGAAAACGGTGCTTCGATAAGTTTTCCAGATTTAATGTAATTTTGTATCGTATATCCCGGTTGATTGGTCATGTGTTGAGTTATTAAATAGGTGGTGGATGGCCCTGGTCCCAGTAAGAATATATGTAGCTCAGTGGTCTGATTATATATATATATGAGTGTGATTTACTTACGCCTCCTTGTAGGTGAAGTGGCTGGGGGCCTTCCCTCATTACATCTTCCTCCGTTCAGCACCACCTATAACGGCACCCAGTACTCCTTTGTCGGCATGGCGAACGAGATGGGTATCTTACTCTTTCTCGTTCCGTTGATTTCAATACTGGAGAGCATCGCCATCGCTAAAGCCTTTGGTAAGTTTCCAAGAAACAACGAAAGTTGTTTACAACAGTTTAATATTTTGTGTCCCGGAGATTTCTTTGTCATGGCCGACACCTGTGTATTGTATTAGTAAATATTAACTTTTTATTGGGTGTCAACGTTGATATAATTTTACAATAATATTAGTAATACAGTAGAACCTTTTTAATTCGAAGTACAATGGATATCCAAAATAATTCAAAGTATCCAAAATTCGAGTTAAATTTTTTTAGGAGTTGAAGTATCTGGTAAATAATAAATCAATAAACTCAAAATATGCTACATTTAAAGATACTTTATAGATGCTATATAAAACACTCATACACAATATATATACATAGGCTAACATGAAAAAACAAGAAAAATTAAAACAAAAACTAGGAAACCTTGGAAAAATTAACATAATATCGTAGCTTACCGCCTTTGTAAATCGAGAGCTTGCAACGATGACGTAAACTTGAGTAATCGTACTGTAACTTGTTCTACATCAGCAGCTAGGCACGCGTACCAGGTCATGATTTTAAAAATAGAGATTGTTTTGCCAATTAGCATAACATATATTATTGACATGAACCGTAACTCAGAGGAAACACTCCTATTATGGTGGTATATAACAGTGTGTTTTGGAATTTTTTAAAAATAAAACGGGGAAAAAGGTAGGGGGGGGGGGGCAGAAAAGAAACCAGGTGC
>CABEEJ010002176.1:99821-113205 GCA_901482245.1 Timema douglasi
GGGGGAAAAGGGGGGGGGGGGGGGGGCAGGAAAGACACCAGTGGGTAAAGGGGACTACTTCGAAGTGATTTACATAATGAGTTACCGAGTTACAGTAGCTTGTGAGGAGAATATCCTACAGATTGAGTCCCTATTCAGTACGGAGGAGGAAGCCCCTAACCATATTTAAAGTCTGTTGTGAGTTATTTAACAAAGCCAGGTGGCGAACTATACAAATATTTCCTTCTGAAATTCGAATTGAATGTTATTTTTTACCATTGATTTAAATAGTAACTTCATTGGAAATCATGGTGGGTTCAAATTATACAATTTTTTGAATTAACCAATGTCGTACTAGCTATATACTTCTGTATTATTTTATATGCATTGATAACATCTATCAAAAGGGACAGTTGGTGATCACATGACTTAACATATTAACACATGTTTTTTTTTTTGCTAATAACTTTTATAACTGTACAAAATCCATCTTTCCTTAGTTGGTGTAATAAGAATGAGTGTGGTAACTGAGGAACGTAGCGTTTACTCGTAGATAACTACAATCACAACCCACGGCGACTCGTAACTGCCACTATTCTGATATGCACTTAGTATGGTCAATTCTTGTGTATCAAAAACTGATACGTGCTGGTTATACACAGGGTCAGTTTTGATAGCTGAATCAAATTCAAGGTCCCGAGCTCGATTCCATGTCCATGTTGTCATTTTTTAATTAATTCAATTTGATTCAGCAATTAGGACTGGAGGGAGGATGAGGAGAAAAAGATTAAGAATGAAGTTATCCGGGAAAGAGTGAGAGTACAGGTAGTATGAAATAACAGATAAAGCAAGGATGAGATGTTATGGGCATGAAATGAGGATGTTGGAGTACATGAGATAGTAGAGGAAGCAAGGATAAGATGGTATGGGCATGTAATGAGGATGTGGAAGCACATGAAATAGCAGACATAGAAAGGATGAGATGGTATGGGCATCTAATGAGGATGTTGGAGTACATGAGATAGTAGAGGAAGCAATACTGAAATGGTATGGTCATGTAATGAGGATGGTGAAGGAGAGGATGCCAAATAAAATTATGGAAATGAATTACGTTGGGGTAAAGACCGCAAGAGACCAAGAAAGAAATGGGAAGAACAGATAATAAAAAGTATGCAAGTGAGAGGAGAAGAATGTAAGCCCTTAAAGAAAGTTGAAAGAATAGAGGAAGCTGTAGGTATTTTACTAAAGTGACCTGGCCACAGGTTGGAAACGATGATGATGATGAAGATGAATCAGATCTGACTATGTGTATAACCATTAAATATTAGTTTGTGACACGTCTGAATTAATACTGACTATCCATGTTGCTGTTTTGCAGCAAATATTAAGTCTGTGGACGCTACCCAGGAGATGTTGGCTCTTGGGCTGATCAACGTGCTCGGCTCGTTTGTGGGTTCGATGCCAGTCACCGGTTCTTTCACCCGGACAGCCGTCAACAACGCTTCCGGTGTCCGCACTCAGCTGGGAGGAATAATCACAGGTACTTGCACAAATAGGACGATCGATTGAGAGGGGATGACATCCACTTTGACTCGCATCGCATTTGTTGGAGGTCAGGATTTTAATCTCAGCTAGGTGCACTTGGGGTGGTATTTTCACACGTGATTATCATTGACCCGCATTGATGGTAGCAAGGTCTAAGGCGTCATTATCTCGCAATAGATTGTACTGCTGATGACGGGAGATCGTGGTCCTAGTCCGGGTATGGTGCTTTGAGTCACCCCCCCCCCCTTTTACCTTGTTTATTATCTTTCCACTACAAAAATGCGGGTAACTTTCGTCTAAAAGTCTATCTTTCTAATTAATTTTTTTCAACTAGCGTAATTAATGTATGTGTAATTCCACTTCAGTGACCGAATGATCTAAGGCATCACTTTAGTGTTGCTGATAACTGGGAGATTGGGGTTCAAATCCCGTTTGGGTCTACTGAGATTGATTTTTCCTAAAGGGTTTCTCACTATCCTTCCACAAAAAATATGGGTAAATTACCTATAAAAATGCTTCTTCCCTCACTCCCTTCATCAGAGTAATTATAACCGGCCCCGTGATGTAGGGGTAAGTGCACCTCATTACGAGTCTAGGGGTACCTGGTTAGATTCCCGGTTGATACCTTGAGTATTTTTCCCTTAAGGGTAATGATCCCAACGGTCACTAGCGTTAGGTTAAGACTAACCCCAGCTCCACAACTCCATAATAACCATCCTTATACCATCTAATTGTGGATACGACGTGTAGACAACCCCCTATGGGCGTACCTTAAGCAACGCTCTGTGGCACCAGAGCGACTCATAGTCTACATACAGGCGACCGAACCTGGATGTCATGTCCTTCTCGGTCATATATGCCATACGATAAAATAAAAGGTAACCACCAAACGTGCGTATAACCTAATCGGATAGTAAGACTCGGTGCTAAGAAAAAATAAATTAGATTCACACTAATTTTCACAGTATCTTAACCACTAAGCTATACAACAGTAATAACACATTTTCGTCAATTTGTTTCAGGAGTCCTTGTCCTTCTTTCGCTTGGCTTCCTCGCCAAGGCCTTCTATTACATACCTAAAACTAGTTTGTCAGCACTCATCCTGTGTGCCATGATTTTTATGGTGGAGTATTCGATGATTCCCTTTCTGTGGAAAACGAAGAGTAAGTACTTTCATTCAATCCAGACCACAACTTTACAGTCATGATTTCAATGGCACGCCCAAAAGGGGAGGTAACAGGGGGTTAAGCAACCCCCCTTCACTTCCATAAATAAAAGAATTGGCCCCATGGTGTAGTGATCGGTTCATCTGATTACGAGCTTAAGGGTCCTGAGTTCGATTCCCGGATGGTAACTTGGGTATTTTTTTTTTCCGAGAGTAGAATTACCCCAAACGGTCACCCCGGTTTAGTTAGTTAGGCTTCTGTGTAGGTTCACATAATTTTCAGGCCAAATTCCTTTAAAATCTGTCACCGCATTTGACAGCTACGGCGGAACAAATATCGGGACAGATAGACAGACTGATGAAATACCAAAAAGTCAAGTTAAACAGGATATCTCTACGCTCGGTCAATTAATAGTCCAAAAAATAATATTTTCCAAACCTACCTTACTATCGTGATTCCAGTGTTGTCAAGTTCGTCCTGCACTTGATAAAGCTTCACTGATTTAAGGCAACCATCTACATAGTCGTGTGGGTGCTTTTGCCTTCCTTGTAATAATGATCTGAAGTGAAAGAATTATTACTTCTGTATCGTAGGTTGCGTAGTATTATTAAATACAATCTCTCCTTCATGGCGTCAGCCCTCAACTAAGCCATACCAACCGAGCTGCCCCCATCTATTGGTGGTGATAGTGTACATTTCTATGGATAAAACGGTATAATGTAGTCAGTGCAACAAACCTTCTGGCAGTTAATCTTAGTTTTCTAGATCAGATCGACTACTTCTTCATTAAAGTCGATCCTTATTTGTCTTCACGAGGTTGAGTTGACACCATTCCAGACCCACTGCTTTCACAAACAAAGTTCTGGAATTGCCGGGGATTAAACCCGGGACCCCTGGGTCTGAAGACAGGAACTATGGCCACTAGACAGCAGCTTAGTGATATTGAAACAATATTTTGTATGATTTTCAGAACTTGATTTTTTCCTGTTTCTCTTCACGTTCTTTTGCTGCCTTTTATATAACCTGGAATATGGAATACTAATCGGTGTGGGATTGGATCTTCTTTTTATTATCTACTCAACTGCTAGACCTAATATAGTCATCAAAGAAACAACAGTAAGTTAAAATTGTTTGAAAACATATTTGATAATTTTACGGGGAGGCTACAAAAAAAGCAATCCTCGGTCCCGGCACAGATTTATCTGATTACCAAACCCTTCCTTCACCTCTGACAAGAAATCTTGTGAATGTGGGGAATGCTAGACCTCCACCGTGGTTCGGATTCCACGTTAAACTGTAGGTCCTCAATTTAATCTCACAATCACCCTACCATTACACAATATCGTAAATGCGTATAACCCGAATGGGTAGCAAGACGCGGTGCTAATAATAATATTATAGTGCTGGCCAACTGTCGTAAGACCTATAACAGACCAGCACTGAAAAGTACATAATTACCTTAAAAATACATATAGTTACATGAGAAAATAAGATAAACAATAAGCTAAATAATTATATATACTGATGAATAGCTAAGAAAAAATAGAAATTATATAAGATAGCTGGAGTAGTAAAGCATAAGTATTTAAAGAGCAGTAACAATAAGAAAAAAAAATAAACCAGAATACTGTATTATTATTAATAATATGATTGTGAGATGAAATGGAGGACCTACAGTTTAACTTGGAATCCGAACCACGATGGAGGCCTGGCATTCTCCACATTCACAAGTTGTGTTTAATACACCAGAATACATTAACTTTAAACATTAGAGGCAGAACCTCCACAGGATAAATTATTGATATGGGAGTTACTTAAATAACTTTTTGAGTTTGGCTTTTCTTTTATGATAAAAATAAAAGTCTAAAAACTTAAAATTGGCACTATGGATACAATGGCATAAAGGCCTCACCTTGTAACAGCCATCGAGAAAAAATAATCTTGATTTATGGGAATCTCGAGATGGGAAATGAACACACTACATGATCAAAGGCAAATTTGCATGAAATTTTGTTATTTAAAATATTAAAAATAAAAAAGTTCATCACAATGAAGTTTAAGTGAGAAAAGAGTTTTTTGGAGCCCAAAAAGTTTTGGAATTCTGCCGTAATCATAATAAATCCGGTTAGTAAATAATTTATCATAGCATGAAACAAAAACATTCCTATGAACATCACACTACTACTACTACTACTACTACTACTACTACTACTACTACTACTACCACTACCACTACCACTACCACTACCACTACCACTACCACTACTACTACTACTACTACTACTACTACTACTACTACTACTACAATAATAATAATTGACAACTGAAGATCACAAGACTTGGCGTATTATTCTAGGGTCCTTTGTAAACGTCACGTACTGTTTTTACTACCAGAATGCTACTATAGCTGAGTTGTTCCTACAGGTTGACGGACACAGTGTGCTGCTGGTGAAACCGGACCACGGATTGACTTTCCCCGCCTCTAGACACTTCAGTGAGTCTGTGACGTCGAGCCACCTCCACGAGAGTCGGAACGCAACACTCGTCATCGATGGCTCCCATATAATGGCACTGGATGCCACCACCTCTAAGGTATCTCTTAGGGCCAGTTTCGTAGTCAATTTTAGTACGCCTCAAATGCGGCGCTACACTAAGTACATGACGACAACTACCTAAACCAGAATGGAATGGGCCAGTTTCCTATGCGAGAACGGCCTATTCTATTCTGGTTTAGGTAGGTGTCGTCTTGTATTTAGTGTAGCTCCGCACTTGAGGCGTACTAAATTTGACTATGAAACTGGCCCTTAGATGTGATTGTCGCGGTCCCCGTAGCCTGGTTACTCGGTGAAGCTTGCCCACGATTACAAGGAGATAATGATTAAGGACCAATATTGTATAGCTCACGCGAATGACAACAGCTTATAGATGCATCGAGATTAACATGCATGGAGTGAACTCATTCCACTAAAATTAGCTTCATAGATGCATAGAGATTAATATGCACGGAGTTAACTCTTTTAATTAGAATTAGCTTCATAGATTCAAAGAGATTACCATGCAGGGAGTGAACTCTTTACACTAGAATTAGCTTCATAGATGCATAGAGATTAACATACAGGGAGTGAACTCTTTCCACTAGAATTAGCTTCATAGATGCATAGAGATTAATATGCACGGAGTGAACTCTTTCCACTAGAATTAACTTCATAAAAGCATAGAGATTACCATGCAGGGAGTCAACTCTTTTCACTAGAACTAGCTTCATAGATGCATAGAGATTAACATGCAGGGAGTTAACTCTTTCCACTAGAACTAGCTTCATAGATGCATAGAGGTTAACATGCATGGAGTGAACTCTTTCCACTAGAATTATCTTCATAAATGCATAGAGATTACCATGCAGGGAGTTAACTATTTCCACTAGAATTAGCTTCATAGATGCATAGAGATTAACATGCACGGAGTGAACTCTTTTCACTAGAATTAGCTTCATAGATGCATAGAGATTAATATGCACGGAGTTAACTCTTTTAATTAGAATTAGCTTTATAGATGCAAAGAGATTATAATGCAGGGAGTGAACTCTTTACACTAGAATTAGCTTCATAGATGCATAGAGATTAACATACAGGGAATGAACTCTTTCCATTAGAATTAGCTTCGTAAATGCATAGAGATTACCATGCAGGGAGTTAACTCTTTCCACTAGAATTAGCTTCATAGATGCATAGAGATTACCATGCAGGGAGTTAACTCTTTCCACTAGAATTAGCTTCATAGATGCATAGAGACTAACATACAAGGCGTTAACTCTTTTCACTAGAACTATCTTCATAAATGCATAGAGATTACCTTGCAGGGAGTGAACTCTTTCCACTAGAATTAGCTTCATAGATGCATAAAGATTAATATGCACGGAGTGAACTCTTTCAACTAGAATTAGCTTCATAGATGCATAGATATTAATATGCACGGAGTGAACTCTTTCCACTAAAATTAGCTTCATAAATGCATAGAGATTACCATGCAGGCAGTTAACTCTTTCCACTAGAATTAGCTTCATAGATGCATAGAGATTAACATGCACGGAATGAACTCTTTTCACTAGAATTAGCTTCATAGATGCATAAAGATTAACATACAGGAAGTTAACTCTTTCCACTAGAATTAGCTTCATAAATGCATAGAGATTACCATGTAGGGAGTTAACTCTTTCCACTAGAGTTAGCTTCATAAATGCATAGAGATTACCAAGCAGGGATTTAACTCTTTCTACTAGAATTAACTTCATAAATGCATAGAGATTAACATGCAAGAAGTGAACTGTTTCCATTCGAATGACCTTAATAACCTCAGCCCTTAAACTATGTCACAACGGACCAATAACACATCGTACTTTGATTTGGGAAGAATATGCATCGGTGGGTATGCTACCTGATCATCAAGCTCATTTAGTATGGTCTGCAAAAGGAGTTTAGTTCGGGGTTAGAATCCTAACCGTGTGTACTGAGGGGGTATTTTATTTAACATCCTACCTTACCCATCCCCACCCAATTAATTTGATTATTATATTCGCGTAACCCAAATGGTTATTAATTAAAAGGCGCGAGAAAAGGTTCGTGAGGCTGAGGTTTGATGTATTGGTTATGTTTTTTCCTCATGGGTAACTCTCATCTTATTGCAAGGAAAGGGTGTGTCACATTCAATCTTCTCATCTTACTCTTGTCCTCCTTTGTGACGAGATAAAATTGGCTAGTCAACACTAGTACTCCCTTGTGACGATATATAATTGGTTGGTCAACACTAGTCTTCCCTTGTGACGAGATGTAATTGACCACTCAACGCTTGTCTTCTCTTGTGATGAGATATAATTGGCCGGTCACCGCATGTCTTCCCTTGTGACGAGATAAAATTGGTTGGTCAACACTAGTCCTCCCTTGTGACGAGATATAATTGACCGCTAAACGCTTGTCCTCCCTTGTGACGGGACATGGTTGGCCGGTCAACGCTTGTCCTACCTTGGGACGAGAAATGATTGGCTGGTCAGTGCTTGTCCTCCCTTGTGACATGCTACAAATGAAATGATGCGTTGACTTGTCTCTATATTTCACGTGTAAGAAAGTAAAGCGTTGACAGGTCTTTATATTTCACATGTAAGGAAGTCAAGCGTTGACCAGACTTACAAATAACGACTTGTTCCAATCATCTTGGAAGGACATTGTATTTTAAATATTTATGTGTTCCCGCTCTCAGAATCTAAAGTCTCTGACGGAGGATCTTAACGCTAAACATCTGCCAGTTATCTTCTGGAACTGGTCGCATGATGCTATGAACACTTTGCTATCTATGGACCCGGAATTGGAGAAGTACTTCCGGTCTAGTGACAATGTCCAAGGTCTCTTCCAAGGTTAGTCACTTTTCACAAATCCTTGAGGAAAAAAAAAATCTAAAATGGATTTTGTCAATTTTTAGATCGATTTCTAATCATTATTAATATTTGAGGTATTTAACGTGCACTTTCTCAACTGACTGATTATATCAGCGTACGATTTATAAATTAGTTCAATCCCACTAGCTTATACACATAACAGACACAACCCCCAACCGCTTCTTCATCACTGTGAAAGGTAAAACCACAATTTTATTAATGATAAATTTTAGATTGGTGGGGGTGTGGGGAAAGCTAGAAAAGGCAAGTGTTTTTGCAGTTTTTATTTAAAAGCTTTTTTGGTCAAAAGAAATCAAGTATTGCTCTAGTACAAACATATAATTTAATTTTCTTCACTTGACGATATCAACAGTTGTTTAATATCTGTCAAGGGTGTCCTGGAATGTAATAAATTAAAAATGTTATGTAGCGTTTATTACCATTAAGATACAAGAGTTAAAGAAATCAGCACGATTGGACAATATTAAAAATAAAAACGAGTGAACTCACCAATGCCCCATTTAGTAGTTGCGCCTCCCAAGTCGTCTCCCGGCACAAGCACTACACACCACGATAAACATTACGTGCAGACTAATCGCGCGAAGATTGTGTAAGCTTGAATAGTGATTCATCGCGGGGCATTCTGGGTAAAGTGTGACCTACATGCCCGAGATGATGGTGCTATGTAAAAAACATTTGTTCTAGGTCTTTCTCCAAATTACTCAATTTTTCTACCTTTGTATGGTTATCCCTTCCCTCTCTTCTTTGTGTTTGTGTTTTCCTTTGTTTTCGTTACCCCTCTTTTCCCCCTCTCTGATCAAGAATGTTAGCGTATATAATGGTGTAATTCAGATGTATGATTTACTCTTGTCAGGATACTGTCCTTGGACACATATATGTGTCCAGGATGTTATAAGGTACAAAATTCTATTTCGGTGATTATATTTTAAAATTCCTTTTCGGCCAATAAATATGAATATTAAACTTTCCAAAATTTATAGATAATTACACAAGGATATCGTGTAAAACTTCGATCTCTTGATATGTAAAATTACTTATAGTAAATAATGTTTGTCTTTATATTAGGTTTTCTAGACGCAAAGTCTCCTTTTTGGGCTTTATGGTATTGATATTTTCAATAAAAATGGGACGTCATATTTTGCAGAGATTAGAGTTTCATTACTCCTTGTATAACGATTAAAACTTATATTCCATCTGGCGTGAGACACCATATTTTTGCGAAGATTGGTCATATTGTTATGAGAATTATGTTATTAACTTTATAGCCCGTCCGGCATAAAACTGATTGTTTATTCGGTAGTATTTTGCTATTTATTATACGTAATCATTTTATAATAAGTTTTTTTTAAACTTGACAGCCTATAATTGAGTTGAAGTTATTGTTTGGGATTGGTTCTGAAGCCCATCTGGCGGGAATATGGTTTTGTCATCTTAATGACGCTTGGTCCGGTGTTGTATTTATTTATGTACAAGTGTTAATACTTGGAAAGAATTACAAGTACTTTGAATTGAATCTTTTGTGGAAGTCATTGATGACTCGAGTAATCAATTATTAATCAAGTTAAGGGTGATTGATATGACCCGTGACTATTGCTTTTATAAGATTCTCCTAAATATTTTTCTTTGTATTGTGCAATATTCAACCTATCTATATTTTATACTGTTATACTGTTAACTATTATTTACAAATACTATTTTTACGTTTCATATACTTATGTTATATCCTTCACTGATATCTGTAGGTTTTCCAATATTTAAGTTATCAAATATTTGTAGAATGGGTTCGGGGAATCAGAAGACAAATGGACCTGAGTACGGTCTATTTACCTTGTGATCATCCTATCGGCTCCTCTGCATTTATTATGTTTTTTGGAATTCTTATTTAATATTAATGTTGTGTACCAGCCTTTATTATTTGGTGAATAAGGGTGGTGTTACAGTTAATATGCTCATGATGGATATTCAGGAACTGTTGATGTCACCGTGGGAAGAAAATTAAACTCTATGTTTCTACTGGAGATGTATTTGATTTATTTTGGCTTAAATAATGTTTTGCTGGAAAAACTCAAAAACAATTAACCTTCCTCCCATCACCTTCACTCCCACCTTATCAATTTTAGTTCACCCTAAAGTCTAAACAGTAGTTTGACTGTCTATCTTTGGAAAAGCGAAATAAAACCAATTATTTGACATGGATTTACAAATTTATTCTTCTGAATGTATTTATCTGTCAACAGGATTGGGCATATATATATATATAAAAATTGTATTATGTCAATTATCGAGATATTTTGTAATGTAATAGTTGTAATAATAATAATAATAATAATAATATTAATAGTAAGTAGCCTGTCTATTTTATTTACACTTTTCAATGTTTATTTATTATAAAGCTTAAAACTAATCTTTTTTTCTTTTTTCTTTCAGATTTTGGAGATATTGTACCCTCAAGAAAATCTACTTTTGTTCTGATATCAGAAGGATAGCGTGACTTGATTAAATATGATAGGTTTCACATTTGAACTAAGTTCATGATTAGTATGAAAAAGAAAGGAAACACCTTTTTAATTTTTTTTATCACCGTGTCTTACTACCCGTTCGGGTTATACACTTATATAATAACTACGCTAATGGTCTTATGGAATAGGAAGCTTATATTTATAGGAAGTTTACGAGCATTTGCGTGGAGGAAAAGTGAAAAAAATATTTTAGAAAAATCACTCTCAGTATACTTGATTGAGATTCGAACCTCGATCTCACCCCGTCATGGGTAATCTAGTCTACTGTGTGAGTAGCACCTTAAACCATGCGGCCAGCGAGGCATTTTTTATCGTACTAATTACATTAAAGATATTTAACATAACATATATGGTAATAGAGTACAATGCTTACATTTTCTCAGATAAAGTATTGTGGTCATGAAAATTTCAGATCTCGAAATTTTGATAGGTATTAAAATTTTATTTGCCCTTCAACTCAAAAAAGTGAGTTATACAGTTCAGAATGTCAATATCTGAGGGTTACAGTCGAAACGGTTTAATGGATTTCATTCAAATTTATATTTATACGTTACTTATTGTAATACCAGGTGTTGCCCGGGATGAATGTTTTTAGTTTAGTTACTATAATAATAATAATAATAATAATAATAATAATAATAATACTTAGCAACGCGTCTTACTACCCGTTCGGGCTATATGCTTTAGATACTAATTACTCTATTGAATTAGGAATCGGGAAGGTTTAACTAGAGGAAGTGAACCCGCATTTGCGTGGAGGGAGAGTGGAAAACCATTTAGGTAAAACCACCCTCAGTTCACCCGACCGGAATTCGAACCTCGATCTCCCCATCCTCAGCAGTCTAGCTCAACACGACAAGCGCGTTAGCCAACTATGCCACCGAGGCGGGTCTTTAGTTACTATAAATAATAAATATCTGACACCTTTGCTCAGTCAGTAACGTGTTTGTCTACTGAGCTAAGGGTATCGGGTTTGATCCCCGGCATGGCTGAAAAAAATGTATCATTGGTAAAATGTGGGTCTACCCCTTCACATTTATAAATTAACGGCAGGGGACTGGATGTTGTGCCTATCCTAGTCTTAAGTTAGATTATAAGGTATATGAAGCTACGACAGGCCTAGCAAGCTGGTAGTGGAAATTATATGACTTGAATAAAATATTGACCCAGGCCACAGACTGGAAACAGTAATGTATATAAAACAATACGTAATAATAATAGCTTGTCTGGGCCACAACAATCTTTAGCTTAGTTTGCGTAAATATTAACCAGTATTAAAATAAATGGGGTGAATCCAATTATGATCTTAGCTTAATTTAACCATAAATATCAATTATGATAGATTAAATAGCCAAGCTGTTAGATTAGTTAATTACGGTTATAGCTGCATATAAATATCATATTCTTTGGATTAAAGAATTACACCGGGTCACGGGAAACAAACCCTAGTAGCCATGGGAATTTCCCCCCTTTTGAAAGAAATCCCCAGGTGCCAGCTGGGTATCGAAGCCGAGACTTCAAGGTCATTAGCCAGGTGCTCTGACCACCAAAATATGAGACCAGTTATCTTTTTAAGTTAAAGGTAAATTTAAGTTTTAAAATTCTGGCTTTGAGGTGCATATGTTTGTACACAGTGGCCAGAATAATCATAGACTATACCATAAAATATGAGTGACTATCGACATTTTTATGAGGAATAAATTAAATTTTCAAAATAAAATATAGCCTATGTTACTCGCTGATAATGTAGCTTTATATTGATGAAAGAATTTTTAAAATCAGTCCAGTAGTTTTGGAGTTTATCCATTACAAACAAAAAAACAAAAAATCAAATATTTCCTCTTTATAATATTAGTGTAGATAACTTTTTTCTACTGGGTGACGTAGGTATAACATAATCAAATACCTACAAGTGGTTCTACTTTATATTATCTTTACGCTGTGGGGGATGACAATTTCTTGTAGTGAAAAAAAAAAGGCAACTAGTTGAACAGGTTGTATTTGTTTACTTACATACAGAGCATTTGAGCAATAACATGCTTTACATTATAAACACTTATTGGAATTATATACAGTGGTAATTATTACATATTATGTACATATCACACATTGTTTTAATATTTAAATACAATATAATCATAATACAGCCACTTTGAATAAATTTTCACACATTGAAAATTTGGCTTAGTTGAAATTCCCATATCCCCTTAAACAGATTTTTTTTTGTTATAAATATATGTGTCCTTTATTTATATTACGCGCAGAAATAAATTGTTTTCATTTCGCTAAATATTTTATGAACTTTTTAAAGTTTTCTTATTATTTTTGAGAAATATATATCTCATCAATGAAGTCAATCAGATAGCTTGCGATAGTGATTTGAATAATAATATATAAAGATAAGTAGTTAGAGCGTTGGCTCATTAGTCCCCCTGTCCGGTGTTCATATCCCATTCCAGACCTAAGGGTCCCGTTCTCGATTACCGTCTGGTACTTCGGGTATTTTTCTCTTACGGAGAATGATCCCAACTTTCGCCATGGGTTAGTAAATTAGGCTTAAGTTAGCTTTAAGACTCCCACTAGCCCACAACTCCATATTCATAGGCGTACCCTAGGCAACATTTTGTGCCACAAGAGTGACAAATAGCCTACATACAGGCAACCAAACTGGATGTTATGTTCCTCCCGGTTATTACTGCCATCCGCTAAAAAAAAAAAAAAAAAAA
>CABEEJ010002177.1:0-56859 GCA_901482245.1 Timema douglasi
CAGTAGTTTCGGAGCCTATTCATTACAAACAAACAAACAAACAAAAAATCAAACCTTTCCTCTTTATAATATTAGTATGATTATGTCAAGGGTGTCTTGGAATGGAATGACAACTTTAGCTTTTCATTTAAAGAATTTGTCATTTAATTCCGCTATGCTGAGTCATTAAATATATTAAACAATGTTTGATATCATCAGGTGAAGAAAATTAAACTATGTTTCTACTGGAGTAATATTCGACTTATTTTGGCCAAAAAAGTTTTGATTTAATAACTGTAACAACACTGGTCTTTTCTCTCGTCACATTCCATAGCACCTTAAGATCTAGGATTATATTCCCACGTGACAATATTTAAAATATTTAAATTTTATGGCTGTGATTGACAGCATACCATTTCCAATTATTATTCCAAATAGTAACAAGTTAAGTATTATTATTACTATAATATTATTATTACTTTACGGTTAACGTTAAATATTTTGGTTTTACAAAAATAGTTTATGATTGGGAATATAAAGATTCGGTTCCGTGAAAATAACATTATCAAAAATGATATTAGACGAGTGTAAGTTAATTCATGTTTAGAATTAAAATTATAGTATTGCACTATTTAAACCAAATCTATGTAATCTAATTTTTATTTTACTGTTACCAACCTAATACTTAAGACACCAAAATTGTAACTAATGATACTTTATCAAGGCGGCACCTTTTACTTATAGATTATTTGAAATAAAATTATTTATTATGCTTCCCGAAATTATACAGTTCATAAGTTTAACATAAATACTATAAGAGGCTCCCATAATGTTAAATTTAATAGATGAGGAAATTAGCATATTTAAGAAGTTTTAAGACATGGTAGTAAAACTTCAATATGTTTTAAAAAGTTAATAATATAAAATTAAACCATTGCGAATATTTTCTAAAAGAAGAATTTGTGAATGAAATATATCGTTAACTTAGGAAAAAACATAAGATTTTTCATGACATAATAAAATTCCAGAGTCAAAATTTGTAGGCTTAGCCTTAAATGGTAGCTTTTTTACTGAACTTGAAGGGGAATAACTACAGAAACGAGAAAGAATATTACAATATACACAATATAAATTTTCCTTTAAAATAAACGGGCCAGTACTTTCTCACATTTCATGGCTAATTAAACCCGGCAATCTTCTAGAGTTAAGAAAATTGAAAAGTTGGTCTCACTTTCAGGATCCGTTAAATTTAGCAAGCACCTGCCTATTTTCACGGTCCTTGAGGGACTCCCGAGTGATAAAACACGACATCTTCAGCGAAACTTATAACCCTCGTGCGATGTTGACATGGTGTTTTGAATTGCAAAGTGGCACGTCCACAGCAAAACATTTACAAAAAAGAGAAAAAGTTGAAGAAAAGAGTCACCTTATAAGGTTCAGGCATGAGGTGGTACGTGTGTGTTATTGGAAGAGGGGAAAGAAGGTCTGGAAAGAATATTTTCCGTGTCAAGGCGTCAGAAGGTTTTATCTTACGTTTAAATAAAGTGTGGACGGCAATGGAAGGTTTAAGGCTGTGGCTACACAATTTTTAAGGATGTTAAACGTATTTATTTTTTAAATTAAATTGAATGATGGCAAATGACACTTGAACAGAGGAATCAAAAACGTGATAAACTATAATATTTTATTTTATTTTATTGAAAGCTGTATTCAGACATTACTGTAACCATAATAAATGGTAGTTTATATTGGTGTACAGCTATAGCCATAGCAAAAGTTAATTTATATCTGCATTTTGTATTCGAGTTATTTTGGAATAAAAAGACAGTTATAAATAAAATAGGAATGGGGACTTTCTACAAATATCATGGTTGTATGAAGATGTTTAATTATATCCATTGAGGTTTTAAAACTTTTGATTCTTAGCTTAAGTGAATGAACTGCAAAGTTGTGCATAAGCTATATTGTGGAACGTCCACAAGAATTTTCATTTATAGAATTCAACTATTTTACTAGCTAATATAATTTATTTACAACATTTATTTTTAAATTGACTGAAAGGAGAATAAGTAGATTATTTATGTTATAGCTACTTATCTACTTTAGGATTACAAATAATTAATGATTATAATTATTACGCAATTCTTTACTATAATTTCGGATGACTACCCAAATTTTTACACCAATGGGATAGAAAATATGATGTATACTTACATTTTCGTTAAGAAAGAGTAAGAAATGGTTTGGGGAAGGGTTTCCCAAACTTTGAGATATCGATACCCTTCATAAGTTAGATTTTTCGTGTGATGCCTGTGTACCCAATTTTTAAAATAAATGCCCAAATTCAATTTAGTGGATTATTTAAAAAGAAAATTGTAATTTACACTACTAGCTTGGATTATTTTAAAGTTAAAAATACAAAATTAAAACAAAATCACAGTAGCGAATAAGAAGGAATTTGACTAAATCATAGGAGAAAACACAATATTCCTACTCTTTTCTTTTAAATATGTACGATTATACGAATTGAAAACTTGATAATTGCATTTCATTATCCATTATTATTTTTAGTTTTTCCTCATAGCCAGGATGCCCCAGACCAAGAATGACAACGCCCTTGGGCATCACGACGTACATTTTGTAAATCCCTGTTTTAGGGTATGTCTGTGATTTTTTATTATTATTATAATAATTTAAATAAATACATAGTATAATAATCTATTTAAATATGTAACTTATAAATCAATCAGTGTATGATGAAAAGTTGATAAAATTAGAAATTACAGAGAGTTTTATTATACATTTAACAAGCTGGAAATTTTACATGACCAATAGTTTGATATAATTAAGAATGATAGTCGAAAATTGTATTTTAACAAAAGAGCCCTTGTAGCATATAAGATGTAGATAAACACATTAAAATTGAAAACATATTACATTTAAGATACTAGGCTCATTATCAATGATCTAATAATTTGATAATATAAAAATCAAATAAATATTATCTCATTTTTATAACATTTTATCACTGATTATGCATTTCATTTCATACATTTAATTTAATTGGAATAGAATGACCAGGGAATTATTTTAGAAAAAGTTATTGTAAAATAGTGATAAATTATTAAATAGATACAGAAAATATAAAAATTAGAGTTTACTGATTTAAGATTTTATTACTAATCCCTTTATCCTTTAGGTATTTGATGTTGTGTGTACAAACATCACTTGAAGATTAGTTTCGATGTAGGTCTATATCATCCTCAGGTCTTAAAAACACATACAAAATAGGGTAGAAATACAGTGAGTATTTATTGAATAACATTGGAGTGATATTTGTGATTTACTTGATATATAAATATAAGTTAAAGGAATAAAGTGTAAAGTAAGAATTTGATAAACACAAAAGGCATTTTTACGTATGTTTGAAGAGGAAAGTGTTGTACCTTACTACTTGTTCGTGAATGAACCAATTTAGGAAAAAATTGCGTGATATGAATAGGACATGGCAAATCGATGTTTTTTCAATCCATCCAAAGATAATGTATACAAGGAGAGGTCTGTGATTATGTTCGTAGATATGTAAAACTGTGGGGTGTATCTAATTGCGTGGTGTATATAACTATATAATACTCAAAACATACCACATTTGGGGCTTCCATTCAAATCTTGCTTGGGGTATTTTAATGGATGGTTAACAATTTTATAAGTTGTGAACAATTTAACTAAACGTAAGATATTTTGGGCATTAATTAACCACGAAGTTGTAAGAAAAAATATAGCTAACTAAGTAATTCAATATACTTGATTTGATTTTTTCATCATCTAGGGGTGTTTCCAAATTAAAAGTGCTCGATGACCAAAATTAATCAACTCTGGTAGCCTTGGACAAGTTATTCAAAAACGAGAACAGATATTTAAATGTTAAATTCATAAGTGGTAATTTAAACACGTTTAGTAAGACCTTAATACTAAACGAATTTTCCAACTATAATATACTATTTTTGGTCAGTCAATATAATATTTCAGATGTAAGGAATTCATTAAATATGAACATCAGTCGGAGATTATTTTCCCCACTTAATTTAAAACTAATTTTACTACAGGTAATTCCTTTTCTAATAAACTTTGTGAGCAATAAAAAAAAGTGTCACTGACCACCAATTGGAAACCCCGGATTTAGACAAAAGGTGAAATATTCATATTGTAGCTGGGTTACACCTTACAAATTCCCACCATTAGAGCAATTTATGGGTCAGCGATTTGATCGTGGAATTCCTGATAACTCTGCCCGTTGCAATAAGTGGCAATCAAACATGTAGATGCTAGTCATTATTCATGTTTTAATTTACTAACATATATACGATGATGAATGGTAATCTCAGCAACACATCGAACCAGCTACCGTACAGCGATTTAAAAATAGACCATATTTTAAGATGATGTCCTTAAAATCTAGATAAAATATATCTTGAATGTATTTCAAATGCTAGATTACTTTAGAATTTTATATATTATGTATAATACATGATTATATTAGATAATATATAAACTATCTAAAGGCCTCGAAGAGCAACGGTATAATATAGATAAATTTGGAAATGTTAATATAATCTTAGACTTCAAAATTAAAATCTAGTAGCCTAAACTTGGCATCCGTGCTAAATGAAACAAAAAGATGTACTCCTGGGTAATACATTTTTAGATGTATTATGAATGTGACGTCATATATAATATGAGCACCAATATGATATACCAATTATGTATTTAATTATAACTGTTCATAGAATACTGTATCCATAATCATAACCTTTGCAATTCTTAAATGCTAATTGTTTAATAATGGTAGCATTAATACGAATAATTGTAATGTGCTTCACTTTCATTTTATAAAAGTATGAAATTTTATTGGTTATAAAAAAAACTACTTGATGGAATTTGTACATATGGTTTCAAACATCTTTACTAAAATTTTGTATTTTTTATAACATTTCAAATACTATAATGAAATATAGCTGGTGTTAAATATTCTATCATCTAAGAAAAACATATACATTCGTCAATTGAAATAGACATATGCTATATTGGTTATTTATTCGACTACGGTGACCTGATGGTCTAGAGGTAAGGAGTCGGAATTCTGTGCTGGGGTCCTGGGTTCAATCCTCTGTCCCAGTACAGATTTATCTGATTGCCAAACCCTTTCTTCACCTCTGACAAGACGTAAATTAATCACAACTTGTGAATGTAGGGAATGCCAAGCCTCCACCGTGGTTCGGATTCCACGTTAAACTGTGGGTCCTCCATTTCATCTCACGATCACACTATCATTACACATTAGCGTAAGATCGTATAGCCCGAACGAGTAGTAAGACGCGGTGCTAATAATAATAATAATAATAATAATAATAATAATAATAAATATTAATAACAATAATAATATTCCACCATATATGGACGCTAAAGTTTATATTAAAAATAATTACTTAAAAGTATTATGTTTCTGTAATCCGCTCACTTCCATGAAAAGGTAGAAGTTTATCTTGATTTGAAGAACTTTATAACTTTAGCGTCTACGATACCCTCTCTATCCAAGAATAAACAAACAGGTAGCTTGAGTAAGTAATACAGCTCAATACAAACAATGCATCGTAGTGTGTTTTTTTTCAACTTCATTGGAAAACATTTGAATTGAGTTCGGTGAACCACTCAACTCTATTAAAATATATAGAACATTTAAAAATAGTTAATTGAAATGATAAAACCATTTCAAAGATAGTACTTTTTGTCGAGCTATAAATACATCATCGAGATTGCTGGTTCAAACATAATATTTTAACCAATATTTCTCTTAATTGGCCATGAATGAGTGGAAACTATGAAGCGCCGAGAATATATAATGTTAGAGACTCATTGTTAACACATCATTGGTTGACTTCTATGCGTTTACCAAGTGAAGTGTTTTGTTAAGGAATGATATGCAATATGGTGGTTAAATAACCAAATTTCTAAGTGTAGAGGAAGTAAATACCAAATGAAACATTGCGTGAAGTCACTATATACACTAACAAATTGATATTCTTGGTATATGTAGGGTGGATAAGATCACAATTAAGTACATATTAAAACCTATACACCAAAGCTTACATGTAATGTACTCCAGATGAATTCTCCAAGTTTATAATAACATCTCAGAGGAAAAAATACGGGATGTGTGTGCATATATATATACTTTTTATTTAATTTAATAAATGCTGTAATATTTAAGGAAAAACACTCCACTCTTAAGTTTCGTATAGCTTACAATCATCAATTTTGGGGTTATATTATTTGATTGATTTAGACTATCACAAAGATAATTCACCTATAATATAATGGATTCAAAATTAAAATGATAGCACAAATTAAAGGTAGGCACGTTAGATACACGCTTAAGCTATGACAATCACGGTTCTGGATGTTAATACATTATTATTTAAGTACAACGATAAATTTGTACTTTTTTAAAACACAGTTTAGTTTTCCCCATGTTTATTCTTGAAAGGAATCAGTCTTACCTTGACAAATTACACTATGAATCTATATCATAGAAGATTAATTCAAGGTAAGCTTGCTACCTTACAAAGTAGACAAAGTGTACGTATTTTATTTCGTGTAAAACCCCGGTAAGGTTTATTTTTCTAAAAGTAAAGGTACAATTTGATTTAAATATGTTACAGTAATAATATCTTTAAATTGATCTCTAGTAAAATTGGACGTTATCTTTATATTATTTTAGTCATTTAAGGAATGTCATGTAATAATTGTATGTACAGCATATATAGCAAATATTATGATTGATGGCATTGTAAATATATAATACCCTGCAAAACCATGGGGCGATGGTATAAAAATATGAGTCATGTCAGCAGAGTTATATTGTGGGAAAACAAATTATATATTTCGTCATCGCGAACAATTTCCTGTGACACATGTAGGTTATCACCTCCACTAGATTTCTTTGGTAACGGATATGACCTCCTTTTATCCTAACAAGAAAAGCTGAACAGACCGAAAACATGAACACCCCCGTATCGGAAAAATATATCCGATGTGTACATTTTGCCTCCGTGTTTTTCTTTATTGCCATCCATCATTGAGGGTTGTCATGAAACGACATGTTTTGCAAGAAAAGTGCAAGCGATGTCTTAGGAAAAGTAGTATTGAAAAGTGTTCAAAGAGAATTTATACCCACGCGTTTCGTAAAAAAAAAACTATGTTTTTTTATAGTTTCTTAAAACCGATGAGTTCATACAAATAAAATTGCACTCACATAATATGACTGACCAAATATATCATTGCTCTTATATTTTAAAAAAAACACGTGTATACAATACTGACAAAAATGTATGTATCAAATTTTTTTAATATAATTAATTATTTATAAAATGATGTAACTTGTCTATAAACTTACATTTAAGTAAATACAAGTCTGTAGATAAGCCTAAATGTTACTATCAAGATATATTATTATTATTATTAGCATCGCGTCTTACTACCCGTTTGGGTTATACGCACTTACGCTAATGTGTAATGGTAGGGTGATTGTGAAATGAAATGGAGGACCTACAGTTTAACGTGGAATCCGAACCACGGTGGAGGCCTGGCATTCCTCACATTCACAAGATGTCTTGTCAGAGGTGAAGGAAGGGTTTGGTAATCAGATAAATCTGTGCCGGGACCGAGGATTGAACCCCGGCCACCAGGTCACCATCAAGATATAATATTCTATTAAAGCACAGCCCGTCTTATATATTATAGCTCAAGTACAGGATGTTCAAAAAATCACACAACCTTATGGGGAAACGTATGTAATTGTCTTCTCTTCCTGATGGCGAAGAACACCGAATATCCATGGGGTATACGATGCAGCAGCATGTATTAATTGTCACGCGGTACATTCACACTGGGAGCTACGCCCGGATTCAGGATGTCTTCTCAAGAAGGTATCCAACAGTTGCTCCAAACAAATCCTCCATCATGAGGCTACACGACCAGTTTCAGGAGACAGAGAATGTCGTGGACGTACCGAGAAGCGGTCGACCGAAGGTGTTGACTGAGGATAAGTTGTTCGACGTGAAAGCTCCATATGCTGCGAGTACCCGGAAGTCGACGCGACGCCTTTCAAGACAGTCCGGATCCCTCCGTCAGTACTTCCCCATACGGCAGGCCCTTGAAAATGTACCCCCACAAAATTCGTATCGTCAAGCAACTTCTGCCTGGAGACCTGCAAAGACGTCAAGCTTATTGTCACTGATTAATGGAATCTGTAACGCCAGATAGGGGGAACTGAATGCTTGGTACTTGTCTGACGAGGCATTGTTTTATCTCAATGGATAAGTAAATGCCCAGAATTATCGGGAATGGGCCACGGAAAACCTACATAGGCCTCTGCATTTACAGAAAGTTTGTGTCTGATGTGCCATCTCACGTAGTCATATCTTCACTACCGTCTTCCAAAACATACGAAGGATGACGCTTACGCAACTCATCCGCACAGTAGTCAGAAATTGCAAGCGAACATTCAGAAGTGTTTCAATGCAGTCTCACGAAAAATATTTCAAAGGGTGGTGAATAACATGATTAACCCTGTCTACTTGTGTTAAACACAGAACGGAGGCCACTTCCGGCACTTACTGTATAATAAAGGAAGAAAACTATTAAAACTCATTTCCCCGTAAGGATGCGTGACATTTTTAACATCCTGCCTATATTAAGGTAGAGGAATTACTATAGGCCCTATGGGTTGTTCCTGGATTAAACATCTAAACTTTGGGAAGTGGTAGGATATTATTATTATCGCCGCGTCTTACTACCCGTTCGGGTTATACGCACTTACGCTAATGTGCAATGGTAGGGTGATTGTGAGATGAAATGAAGGACCTACAGTTTAACGTGGAATCCGAACCAAGGTGGAGGCCTGGCATTCCTCACATTCACAAGACGTCTTGTCAGAGGTGAAGGAAGGGTTTGGTAATCAGATAAATCTTTTCCGGGACCGAGGATTGAACCCCGGCCGCCAGTATAGAAGTCTGACACCTTACCCCTAGACCGCCACGTCACCGGTAGGATATTGAAAACGAGCTCTAAATTTCCTTTGAGGACTAAACCTTTATCGGTTATATCTCGAGTAAATGACGAAAAACTAAACAAAATTAAAATATAGGTATTAAATAAAATATTTGAATTATTTTATTTTATTAGTTCAAAATTATGACAATCCTGGAGATGAGAATTTCATGCTTTAAAATAAATGTTTTACCTTTATATTTTAAATTTTTATCCCGTGTGTTTAACCAAATAATAACGTAGGATTTCAGGAACTTTCACATATCTGACTGGATATTTGATATCGAATTCCTCCTAAGCTAAGCCAAAAACTAAAGCAAATTAGATATCATCTTAGTGATAATTTAAATCAGCACACCTTTTCTGAAAATATGTTTTCAAGAAACGTAATACTTAAAGTTTAGTTTAGGTAATTTCCAATCTTATTGTACAACTACAGACCCAGTGTTCTATTGTATTTAATGGGTAACGTTCACAACTTATGAGTTTTTCCCTATATTTAATACATTTTTACTAACTATTATACTTTTATTATTTACTATGCAGAAAAGAATTGTATTTAGTAGAGTTAGGTATAAAACTTTTAACAACACTAATTGGTGCGGGATTGTATCTAGCAGATAAAAACTTTGTCCATTAGTCACTTCATAGTATTTAATGACACAACCTAAGTATCATATTTTCCGTAAGATTATTTTTATTGTTTATCTTGGTTATTTAATATCAAGTTTAACACAAGCTTGGACAATGTTTGAATTTAAGTTATGTTGGTTTCAACAAAGTTTAAGTGTTTGGAAGTTCGATGACGTGGTTTTCAGCTTTTGATGCTTGACTTGCCTCAATAACTTCAGTAAGAAACATTGACCAAACAATTTTATTAAATCGCTATTATTTTCTAGACCAGTGAGCTTATTTAGATTTAAATATGTTAAGGTTTGATAATATTTTTAAATATCATAAAATTAAGTATATAATTCTTACAATATATAAAATATTTTATTATACATGTATATTACATAAGATGATTATGTTAACAAAGTGATGTATAGGAATATTTAGTTTGTTGTAATGCACTAAATTTGTATTTATCAACACTGAAAATTTCTGGAAAAGTGGGACGTGTTTTGAACTTAAAATATTTCAAGACTCTACTATCTATTGAGTGATACATTTGTTATAAACTAGTTGAAATAAAACTTACCTTTTTATAAAAATCTAACACTTAAATAAGTTCAGTTTTTAAATAAACTACACAAACCAGTTAAATAAGTATTTGCATTTAACAAAATTAAATATTAATTTAAATAGTGAATTTAACTAGGTGGCTGAAATTACGGGTTATTTTGATGGTGTAAATAAAATAAAGATAAGTTATTGATCTTTATTGTATTTAATAGAACCAAACTAGTTATTAGAACTACCGGTTTCTCATACACTCATATATAAAATAATGATCTAAGCTAAGCCAATAATTCCTAACAAGAACTATTAATATTATGTTTGTTATTGTTATAGAAATGTAACCTTTTATAAATTTAAGCTATTTTATTTTTTGAAAGATGATTAATTATTTTTAAGGTAATATACACGAACTAAAATACATGCGAGTCACGTCCATGTACAATGTATAATGTAAAACTCCCCTAGCACATAAGCTCTCTCGGATTAAAGAAAAAATCAAAATACATTTTAAGAAACTTCCTTCCTTCTGTAACAAAAACATTGTTTGCCTCCTGTGTCTGATTTTATTTGGTGTTGCTTTGTCCCGAATTGGAAGTCTCTAAAGTAAACAATTTTTTTCTCCTTTTATTTTCCTTTTTTTACATATTTCCCTTATATAAGAATGGATTGAGGATGTCGCACGTTTTAGTAATAGATGTTTGAAAACGACAAAGGTTTCCTTAGGAAACGCATTGGTGATATGTAAATAGAGAAATAGAGCAGAATTTATACTTGGGGTTTTATTTCCTATTGTAGGTATACCTGTTCGTTTTGGGGTAAACAACCCTTAAAGTAAAGTTGAACAGTCAAGAATTCCTTAACTTAAAATAAAAGAGATCATAAAATATGTATTTGTATCCAGGGATGTTGACTCAACATCTCCAAGCTCACTCGTGTCCTTACTTATTATATTGGATGTTGAGAGATGGTTCAAATCCTTTCTCAGTGCATTGAGTGGGGTTTTACAAACTGATATTTTATCATTCTACTCCATGGGATAACCAAGTTACATTTCCCTACCTTAACTTGTTTATTAACAATACTACTGTTCGTAAATAACAAGACTTGCCGTATAAAATATATAATTTATCGTGCACAATAAACAGGATCGTTGTGACCAAATTTGACAGGATGAGAAATGAGAGAGTAAGATGAATAGTAAAAGAAGAATCAGTCCAAGACAGGATAGAGAAGGCACGATTAAGGTGGTATGGCCATGTGAGATGAAGGGAGAGGGAAAGGATGTTCAGGAGGATGTTGGATATGGAGGGGGGGGGGAGGAAGGAGGAGGCAGAGAGGAAGACCAAGGGACAGTTGGTGGAAGGGGGTAAGGAGGAGTGTGGAGGAAAGAGGAGAGGACTGATCCAAGGTGGAGGGAGAGAGATGGTGGAAGGAAAGGAGGCGGTGGAGAGGCTTGTGTTCCCAAACAGACTCAACCAATGGCTGGAAGCTGTTGATGATGCTGATGATAATTTAAACTGATTTATTTCAAAACCACATTATTTGAGACATATAATTATTTTTTTTAAGCTGAAAATGTTTCTTTAATAAATATTTCGTAGTTTTACAAATATTTAGCTAATAAGAACTGTACTAAGATTTTGTTACCCGCCTCGGTGGCGCAGTTGGCTAGCGCGCTTGTCGTGTTGAGCTCGACCGCCGAGGACGGGGAGATCGAGGTTCGAATCTCGGTAGGGTGAACTGAGGGTGGTTTTTCCTAAATGATTTTCCACTCTACCTCCACGCAAATGCGGGTTCACTTCCTCTAATTCAACCTTCCCAATTCCTATTCCATTAGCGTAATTAGTACTTAAAGCGTATAACCCGAACGGGTAGTAAGACGCGGTGCTAAATATATATAAGATTTTGTAAAACAATACACTAAACAATATATAAAATACAATATCCATAGTGTTACATGCAACCCAATATTTTTCATGAATCTCTTTCGTGGCATAGAGTACAAAAGGAGTTGGTGTGTTTTTAATAAAGCTATTTTTAGTCGGTAGTTAGGTCACGTGCTACGTGAGTTACAGCTGTTGCGGGCACGTGTTTTTCTAATCGCTACGCACATAAAAGGACACCAGCTAACACACTCGCTTTCGTGGCTAGCCTGTACATGACCGTAATGTCCTCGCAAATGAAATGAGGTTGGCACAGAATGAATGTTTATTTTTTTTAAATATATATAGTTTTATTGCGATCGTATAGCGGTTACGTTGTGTTAGTTAGTTAAATTAATAAAACATATATTTAAATTACTATTTATTATATTGGTCAGCTTCTAGTATTTCAGGTGAGATAATATGTCAAGCGTTTCGGATAGTATTAGAGTGACCGTCAGCAATATTAAGGTAAATTCACACTATCATTGAATTTATACGCGATGTAATATTAATACTATTAATTATCACGCCTGATTTTTTATTATAAAAACGAGACCTGTGACGAATACCTGAGCGACTAATGCAAGGTGTCGATAAATAGTGAACAATAATATGACTCTCAGAGTTGACCCGGGAGAGTCCTTGACCTAAGACCGGAGAGAGAAGAGTAACGAGTATAACTTTACTCGACTTAACTGAGTTTTTTTTTATTTCAAGAAAACACTCTCATTGGTCTTCGTATCCCAACATGGACCAAGTAGCCTAATTGTCCTCCAGTATCGTTAGAGGTGGTACCCACCTTCCTTAAAAGCTTTTAAGGCATTTTTTGTTTGTCTCTCACAATGACGGTTTTCTTTAATACTGGATAGCAGGTTATTAACCTTGCAATATCCCGTTACCACTTACAAAGTTGATAAAAACATCTTATATATTATACAATATTAATAAAAAATGGATAATAATGCCAGTATTTATTTTTTCTTTCTTTGTTCGTGACAATCCCCATTAACTGCAAGTAGACAATAGGAGAGAATTAATAATTGTTGTGTATTTTAAGTGCTACCTCGCATCTATATATTTTGTATTTCCGTCACTGGTTAATATAAGAGAATTTAAACATATTGCTTCTTGCAGCACATAGAATTTAATGTCGGATTTTTAAATAGACACACAATGCTACATAATTAAAATGTAATATAGTCAATTTTAGTTAAACGCATCGGTGAAAATACAATTTAAGTATTTTCTGATTAAATTTTACACTCACTGGGAGGTCAGTATTGACCCCTTTATCTTAAGAAAGGTTAAAGCTCCGAAATTTCAAAGTCTAAGGTAAAATCTCTATTTCAAAGACAATGACACAATTACTTTCGAATCATTGAAACATTTAGAAGGAAGAAGGAAACTTCGAAATATTATGAACAGATCTGATTTATCTCAACAAATAGGGTGTATCTCAATGTGTGATTAATTTTATATCAGCTACTAAAGAGAATTTTTACACAGATTAGTGATTAAATTATAACCACCACATAAGCATAAACATGTTCCCATAAATATCAGCATAAAATTATAGTGTTCTTTTCTTTTTCTAAGCATTTATCTTATTTATCATTTATCAAAGTATAGTTTTAAAATTTGAAACAACTTATCTTCAACTTTTCTTTGATAGTTCTATAACTAAGAAAGTTACTTTCGCACACTTCTATATTAATAGTTTGTATTTAGAACACACATACAAAGCCTAAAATTTATCTATATATTAAATTTGCGTTTTCAAAAGAGAAAAGATTAAATCTCTTTAATAACTACACTGAAAACAAACCAATGTTTTAAGGATTCTGATAATGTATTTTAAAAACATCGGTTATTATATAGTGATTCTATGAATGCATTTCAAACCTATACATTTATAAACCTATTATACACTTAAAACCAGTTTCATAATAAAATTTGGCACTGCTCAAGTGCGGATACTTAGTAAATACACCCTTTGCTTGTTTGGGGCTTCGATCCCAAACCCCCAGTCAGTTTTCTTTCCAAGTGGATGTAAACTAATGTAGTTCTAGAGCTGTTTTTTGATAGATCTTACCGTTTAGTCCCAAGACACCTCTAAAGAAAGGTCCGTATCGACTTTAAAGTGGCTCCGCCATTTTGAATTTTTTCGGGGGTTAAAAATTAATATTTTATCTTTTTGGAATTGTTCTGTCTGTTATAGGATAGACGCTATAAGTTTCCCAAATTTCAAGTTTCTAGCTTATCTGGAAGTAGGTAAACATTAATGTCAGTGAGTGAGTCAGCCATATGGCTTTATAGTAGTATAATAATAATAATACAAGAATACATCTACCTGGATCTTAATTGAATGGGCCAGTTTCATCTGCGAAAGTGACCCATTTGATTCGAGTTCAGGTAAGTATCGTTCTGTATTTAGTATAGATCTTCACTTTAGGCTTTCTCAGCTTGACTATGAAACTGGCCCATATAGAGAGGATTGAATATCACAAACAATTTTACCTAGTAATACAGGATATTATTTTTAAATGATCAAACAATCTGTAAAATTAAAACAAATAACTATAATTGACATATCTAAGGTCAAAATTGTATTTACATAGCTTTATTTAATTTGACAGAATTCTTTGTTGTGATTATTTTTGCTCTGGCCCTTGTGAGATATGCATTACCCTCAAGGAGAGAAGTGTTGTGAGCATAAAAAATCATCGAATTCTAGCTTTCCATAAATTTTCGAGCTTCCTGACCCACTGAAACTAAATAGTAGTTTTCGCCAAGTGTTTCTCGCTATATTTGACTCTTTTCCTGTCTATATATATATCTTGAAATAGAACCGAAAACATTTTACAGATCACAATAAACTTGGTATCTATGATTTTCATAAGGTCCACCCCGAAGAGTTTTTGGGATTATATATCCAACTATAAAATTAAGGGTGGCTTACTAAAGGGAAAAAAAGAGAAAAAATATTTTTTCTCAAAATCCGCTTTAACGATTTTTATTGGATTTTGTATCTGGGCATTGTTTAACGTTACAAACGACATGGCAATTCTTGTTTTCCAATGAAAATGACTTTAAGACCACTCCAAATAAATATAAACTTTAATTTTGATCAGACATCTACAACTATTTGAGGGACTAATGAACTTATCATTGTAGAGTTATAGCTACTGTTGAAATTAAAAATAATTTAATATAGAATATATTTTTATAAAATCAATAGTTTGAGTAATATACAAAGATACTTTTTTAATGAATTATGTCATTGATTGTTATGTTCTTTAATATACAGAGATTCTCCTATTTTCTAAATGTTTCTGTAATAGTGCATATTATTACATTAATGCTCTTTGGTTGAGTTTTTATGCAACGCTGTATATTATTAAGTTTCACAAAATTTACAAGTTTTTAGTAAAGGTCTTTATTTTAAATTTAAAGAAAGAGAAATTATATGCAATGCATCGTAACAATTATTTTCATGATGTTGAGCATGGCAATAATTTTAAAATTTCATGCTCATAAAATGTTTATATATTATTACTATAGTATCTTCTTTTTTTATACTGTCATATTTCTCACTGACTTTTCAGGCTTTCTGCGAGCATGTTATACATGAGTGGGCTTCGTTTCAACTGGCGCCGAATTTTATTGCTAACGCTAGACATGTACGAAATTTAAAAGAAAGAGCATATAAAAATATTTTGAACTTTCTGAACCGACGTAGCATACATACAAGCATGATGTAAAAACAACATTAGCTTTAAGGAACACTGCGTGAATTACTCTTAAAGCATTTTACCGTATTTCAGTTAGAAATGTAAAGATCTAATGAATAAAGTGCTTATTTTCTACATAGGAAGTAAATAAACTTAAATAAGCTATATATAATACAAAATGAGTAACTGAATAATTTAATTTTACTATGCACTCATCCTTAATATTCTATCAGAAAGGATTTACATTTACATTAATGAGGTTGGAATCAGATATTATTTAAAGAAAAAGTACCCACATTTGTATGAAGATGGCTGGTAAAATCATCTAGGAAACCACTCTCAGTAAAACCAACCTTTCCGTATTTGATTTCTCTTCCTTTTTAAATTGTACACTACTCAAGGTAAGGCAATTGTCCACTCATTATAGCGTGTTTTTTTTACTAAAATATAGGTGACCTGGCGGTCTAGGGGGTAAGGTGTCAGACTTCTGTGCTGGGGTCCAGGGTTCAATCCTCATTCTCGGCACATATTTATCTTATTGCCAAACCCTTCCTTCACCTCTGACAAGACGTGTATTAATCACGACTTGTGAATGTGAGGAATGCCAGGCCTCCACCGTGGTTTAGATTCCACGTTAAACTGTAGGTCCTTCATTTCATCTCACAGTCACCCTACCATTACACATTAGCGTAAGTGCGTACAACCCGAACGGGTAGTAAGACGTGGTGCTAATAGTAATAAAACTAAAATATACTTGAGTAATATGTACTCTCGTAACATCTACGCAAGTTTATATAAACAAAACTTGTCATAGGGATTTTAAAATAATATAACTTACTAGTTTTCAATTTACTGTAAGGAACGAAAAGTTATGTACAGAATATTATAACGCACTAGTATATATAATAATATATTATTATATTTAGCACCGCGTCTTACTACCCGTTCGGGTTATACGCTTTAAGTACTAATTACTCTAATGGATTAGGTATTGGGAAGGTCGAATTAGAGGAAGTGAACCCACATTTGCGTGGAGGGGGAGTGGAAAACCATTTAGGAAAAACCTCCCCCAGTTCACCCGACCCGAGTTTCGAACCAAGATCTCCCCGTCCTCAGCAGTCGAGCTCAACACAACAAGCGCGTTAGCCAACTACGCCACCGAGGCGGGTTATAATAATATAGAATGCTCAAAGCTTTGCGTTTTTGTTATGTTATCACATAGGCTAGTGATTTTAACGCTAATTGAACTCAAATACTTTTTTTTTAATTTCACATATTTTTTATGGGCTTAAATTAGTAAGCATTTAATGTTCGCTTAGTTTCAAACAAACACCAGAACATATTAAATGATTCTTAGTCTGCATGTTTATAGTTTCTAAGATATATCATATATATATCCATGTCTGTATTTGTGTTATTTTAGTTATAGACTGATTTAGAATATATTCTTCAAGATTATGTGTTTGACGGGTCATATTAATTTGAATGAATCTAGATTATTCACACACAAATCAAAAGATATATATTTCCAATGTTGTTAATATCCCTAGAACTACACGCAAAGTGAATTCCTAATCACTTTTATTTAACTTAATTTAACCCTACGTATTGATTAGAATACTTGAACACCACCATGATTAAAGTAAAAAAATAATTGTATTTTAGTTAGTAATATTAAGTGTGGAGGATTTATAGAATAATAACAAAATAAAAAGAAATTAATGAATTTCTAAATAAATATTTTTAAAACGTAACTTCCAATCAGAAGAGTTGTTTCAATATTTATTAAAAATTACATTTGGACAAATTTATTGAATACAGTAGCCTTGTCTCGCAAACATTCAAGCTTTTATTAGCACAGCATATTACTACACATTCGGGCTATATCCACCTATATATTAATTACACTAATGAGTTATGGATGAGTAAGCTTGAATTTAGAAATAGTGCTCCCACATTTTTGTAATGAGAGAGTGGGAAACAATTTATGAAAATGCCCTTCACACACCCAACCAAGATTCGAGCCTTTATCTTCCCAACATCAGCAGTCTATTATATTAAGAAAGTGACGCCTTAGACCATGTGGCCAGCAAAGAGGGTTGCAAACATTCAAGTTAAGAACATGAGCAAAAAAAACTTTAGTTGACATATTAATCGAAAAACTTAGGCGCACTCATAGAAAATTAATCCCTAGATATTTCGCTAAGTATTTAATAGGATTAGTCCATTATTTTAATTTAAACTCTCTTCAATATTTAATTTTTCCGTAAATTATTCTTTAATAGACAGGAGAAAAATTACATAAAATATGAATCAAGTTGTAAAAGTGGGTCACATAAAACTCCCATTTATTTAACCTAAGACCAAGCCCGTTTTGTTCCTGCACGTATTAATCCTCTTGGATTAAAAAAAAAACCTTAGAAATTTTACGTGTAAACGAAACATTATATAGGATTAAAGGAGCCTCATAGGGATAAAGCTTAATGTATATTTCATATTCTCGTCACTACTTCCTTACTTATAAAACATATTTTTTTATGTACTATATTAATTGATTCACTTCTAAGGTAAAGTGGTCTAGGTGATCTTTAAATATGGTATGATTTTGGAAGGATGAACAGTAGAAGATAGTTAATAAAGTTACTAATACAATTTTAATTGATTGATACATCAAGTCATGTTTTCTGCATCTGGTACTTTTGATAGATACCATTAATACCTATAAATTAATACAAATAATATAATATTAAAATACTATCAGTGTTGGCCTCAAAGAAACAAAAATATTTTTCCCAACGTTCTTCTAACAATAATCAACTTTTTATTAATACATTATCTATGGTATACTAAATTAACTTGCATTATATATACGCTTCGGTGACCGCACGGTCTAAGGTGGCTTTTCCAAAATGGTTTTCCACTTGCACTCCATACAAATACAGGCACACTTCCTCTAAATCTCACCATGCTCATCCTTTAGTGACAATGATGCTGATGGATTAAGTTAATAACACGAATGGACAGAAATACACGGCGATGAAGACTATAATTGCTATCTAATAGTATTTGTATTAAGTTGTTTAATTAACACAAATTTAAATTCAGTGTAGCTGTGCCAATTTGCATACTTCTTAAATAATTTATCTGCATCGGTGTTCACGTGGCCTAAGATGTCCTTCTCCCAAATTGCAGTTGACAATGTTGTCAGTGATTGGCAAGTCAAGACTTGAATCCCAGCTGGATGCAGTGAGGCCAGTTTTTTTTTTAAATTAATTTTATATTTTTTACCCACTCAAATATGGGTAGATTCTCTCTAAACTCCCCTTCTTGATCGTTGCACATTTAGTGCTAATGTGTGGATAGCCCAGACGAGTAGTAAGACCCTTCACGCACACACACACACACACACACACACACACACACACACACACATATATACCGAGTTTGAGTTAATGATCTCTCATGTGTCTCTATACATGTAAATTGAAAGTGGAGGGTCAGTCAGAATGGTGATTGGAAGCATCCTTAGGTGGGTCATAATATGTATACAATATTTTAATGCTCAAAGTTAAAGTAAGATGTTCTAATTGACACCACCTTAGAAAAACTAGCTCTCTACGGCTTGGATTTGAAACAAAGTTTGGTAATCAAATAATCAACCACTTTTAAAATATAACATCAAAATCAAAAGCATTCTAAATCATAATATTATGAATGTAATATTTGTGAGTATAAAGCATAAATATTTATTTATACATAGATATATGTTTATACTTACATATACATACATACATACATACATACATGTATGTGTGCTATTAGATATACACTACATAAAGTTGGATAAAATATTAATTTACTTTGAAATAATGTAAGTTTTGTTGGAACCAATTATTGAATGCAGATTTAATCATAAATGCCTTAATTTTGTATCTCGATTCAAACAAGTGTGAATAGTTTAAAACTAATCATTTTAAACCATTCACACTTGTTTGAATCAAGATACAAAGTGTACAGTATATCAGATTCAAATGTAATTTATTTGATTTATTTATAAATTTATAGAAGCACGTTTTAATCTACCATATTTCTAATTATAAAATATCTGGCAAATTAATTAATCTTCGGTTCCTATTAATTAAATTATTTAAATCTAAAATACGGGTTTTACAAAATACAGATTACTATGAATCAAAAACAAATTACACGTGGATTAGTTGAGGAAATACAATAAATTTATTATTATTATTATTTTATATATATATATATATATATATATATACATACACACACACACACAGTATTTAGCTTCTGACGGAACTCGGTGGAAAGGCGTTCCGGTGCCTCTACTACGGCTAACACGATATTCATTCAAAGACAATCATATTATGATGGATTTTAAAATATTTTCTTCTGTTTTAGAAGAAAATAATGGCTTAAGAACACGTCTTTTCAATCTTGAATTTGAAAAAAAAAATCTGGGAGGCCCAGACCCTCTGGTAGTGCGTTCGGATATCTAGAATTTTAGAAAACAACCACTCTGTAGATATATATATATATCTAGAATTTTAGAAAACAACTGTGTAGGTATATATATACATACCTACACAGTGGTTGTTTTCTAAAATTCTAAATACCCGAACGCACTACCATCGGGTCCTAGGCCTATCATTTTACCCCAAGACCCCTAAGGTCGACTTTAACATAATTAACAGCCTGGCCACACACCCTCACCGAAAACTTTGACTAGAATCTACCAGAGTGGTGGGGAGATTCACACGTTAAAAAACAAGTATGTTGACCCATAATGCTTTGCAACGTAAACTTAAATATATATATATATATATGTATATATATATATATATATATATACATATATCACTCGCTTTGGTGAACGCATGGTCCAAGCCACTACTCTTATGTTAGACTAGACTGCCGAAGATGGGGAGATTGGTGTTCGATCCTGGTCGGTTATATTGAGGGTGGTTTTTCCTTGATGGTTTTCCACTCTCCTTCCACGTAAATGCGGGTGCATTTCCACTAGCCCATTAGTTTAATTAATAAATAAGCCAAATGGGCAGTAAATTGCGGTAATAAAAATCATAATATAATATATATCTGGCAGATACGCTCTTAGGTGATAAATTCATATTTCAACATCGTACGTTAGATTATGGAGTGATGAGATTAACAATACGAATTCTAGAATAGATGTTTAATAAAGTTAAAGGAATAAAATTGTATTGTCTTAAGTTTAATCGGTTATGAAAATATTCAAAATTTTCCTCAAAACAGGAAACAGAATTATTTATACATGTCTTTAACCCCTATTAAAATGAATTTTAGAATATATTATTAATTATATTTCTTGCATTTTTTTACTTTCTCTTGACACCTCTGAGAGAAGGTATTGTGAATGTAAAAAAAAAATTGAACTCAAGATTTCGATAAATTGTGACGTTTCAAGACCTCCTGAAACCGTAAGTGATTTTTGCAGCGCCGTCTCCCTGTCTGTACTTCCGGCTGGGGTTTTCATAAGTACCTACCCAAGGGGTTTTTTAAATTAAATTTCTTATCTTAAATTTAAGGGTTGTTTACTGAACAACAAAAAGAGACAAAATTCAAATTTCGCCCTAAAGATTTTAATTAAATTTCATATCTAAACTGCCTACCATTATAAATAAGGTAATTCTCATTTTATTACAAAAATGACTTTTAAGGTACTTTACATGAGGAAATTTTCCCACTTTTGATAATTTATCCGCAACTATTTGAGATGCGAAATAGCTTATCGTTGTAAAGTTGGATTACTATTATGGATGAAAATCTTTTATTTGAAATATATTTTTATAAAAACCAATCATTTCTAAGCTATAAGTAAGTATGTATACTTTTAATTCAGATTTTTAAAAAGAATTTGATTTGTATTCTCTTTGTTAGACAAAGATCTTTCTCTTTTATCAATTGTGCTGTAATAATATTCCTAGTTCCTAATTCCATAGTAAGTAGCAGTATATTATTTCATTTATGATCTTTGGTATAATGTTTCTACAACAATGTATAGATCTATTATTTTGTTTCACAAATCTTACGAGTTTTTAGTAAGTGTATATTTTAAGATAAAAAATGGGAGAAAGTCTGTGCTGTGCTCCTTACCATTTATTTTATCAGCGTGTCTTACTAACTATTCAGGTTTAACGCACATATTACTCTGATGGGGTAAGTATGGAGAAAGAAGTATTTTTAAAGGTAATCTACCCAAATTTGCGTGAAAGGAGAGTGGGAAACCATTTGTGAAAAAACTAACCTTAGTATACCTGACCGGGATTAGAACCCTAATTTCCCAGTGTTCAATAGGCCAGGCTAACATGAGAGTGAACTTTTGTCCATCAAGTAGGTTTTTAATATTATTCAAAAGAGTAAATCACCATCAATATCTATTATATTTAACCATAAGCCTAATTTAAAAAGGGATTTGTGACAGTGTGCCGGGCTGATTGAAATTAGCCCAAACAATTAATTATTTAATTACTTCAACTCCGACTAAGTAAATACCGACACTACAAGGACAGCGGATGAGAATGGACTTACCATGGCCTAGCCGATGCAGTGTTTATTTTGTGTAATCGTCACTGATGAGCCACATTTGACTCTACTGGAAAAGTAACTCATGGGAAAATATGGAAATAAATTATTTCTCGTCTTGGTTCTCCCATCAACTGCTCTTTGAGCATGCGCCGATACCCGCTTCAGGCATCCACCGCTCCAAGCGCTGTCGCTCCAAGACGTGATTGGTCGACCCCGTTTTTTCTCCTATCCTAGCCAGGTGTCAATCACGAAGCCTATTTAATATGATGTATCGTCTAAAATAGACACAGAACCATATTCATTTCTCAGCTTAACATATTAAATAACTTTTTCTTTCCTCGTGTAGGCTACTAGCCATAAGAGGTCTCAGCCCAGGACGCTGTGGCATCGAACTCGACCATGGTCAGGATCAGCGCCAGGTAGCATCCCGCCACTTGGAGGAGATTAAACTTGAGTACTACGCGGTCTGTCTACTCGACTTGGAAGGATTACAACCCCTTTTGTGATTATAGGATTATTTAGAGTAATCACTAATTTGTCTGATGTGTTTACTATAGCCAAGGAATTGGCTTTGTTTAATACATGTAGTAATTCGTGGCTTATCGACTCAACTATATATATTTTCGCTGTTTATATTGTAATTGATATTTATTAGTTATTTAGGTCTAGGTATGCCTGTTTGTTATGGTTCCGTATACTTTGAATGTCTAGTTAGATCTGTTTGACTTAGTATTGCTTCATGAGTCAGCCTGTTCTATTAAGATAAACTATTGACTGTATATTGTGTAAACTCAGTTAACCAATGTTGGATACCCCTTTAATGACTTAGCCATTAAGTAGTAGTTGCCTAATGAACTTTAGCTTTTGTTGTTGTGTAATCAGCCTAAGCACACTAATGCAGTCTTTTTTCTAGAGTGGAACTTAAAGTCTCCTTTTACTGGGAGAACGCCAGCACCGGGATATTAGGAGTTAGCCATTGCTAGTTCATGGCATAATTAGGCCTTTTCCCCCAGTCTATTGCCTCGTGTTGGTGACCTGGCGGTCTAGGGGTAAGGTGCCAGACTTCTGTGCTGGTGGCCGGGGTTCAATCCTCGGTCGCGGCAAAGATTTATCTGATTACCAAACCCTTCCTTCACCTCTGACAAGACATCTTGTGAATGTGGGGAGTGCCAGGCCTCCACCGTGGTTCGGATTCCACGTTAAACTGTAGGTCCTTCATTTCATCTCACAATCACCCTACCATTACACATTAGCGTAAGTGCGTATAACCCGAACGGGTAGTAAGACGCGGTGCTAATAATAATAATAAGTTAATACATATCAATAGAGCTTTATGAGGTAAAATCATAATCAATACAATAATCATAAGTAGGAGGTTAACATGGATTAGTTGAAAGCTACAGCAGGGGAATCTAGGTAGCTTGCATAATTTCAAAAGCTTTCAAACTGTCAGCTATAAATCAACTTATTTAATTTAATACTTATATAGGACAAAGGTTGTAGGTAGATAGTCACAATAGAAATATTCTACATTCTATTAATTCGAATGAAAAACTCATACAGCTCAAAGATGTCCCATATAACTATACATCCTTGAGACTAAACGGCTTTCTTCGTAAAGCTACTAACCCCTACGAGTTTGTTTATATACTGCGTGAACGACAAGACCACAGGTAGGAGCGGCTCAGAATTTCCAATACACAGGTGAATACGTCCTAATTATGACAGCACTGACATAATCATAACTTCTTAGAAATGCCCTCATTATCAAAACTTGACAGAAATGTATAGAACAGAACGCGGACGCGTCCTTTTGAAGGATCTTAAGGAACCAGTCTTAAGTGGTTAAAAATACAAAAAAGTTTTAGTGTCTTGAGTAGCCAAGCAAGAGCATATTAGGCAAGCGAGTAAAAATAGAGAATGATAATAAACAAAGAACACGAGGCAATATTATTATTATTATTATTATTATTAGCACCACGTCTTACTACCCGTTCGGGTTATACGCACTTACGCTAATGTGTAATGGTAGGGTGATTGTGAGATGAAATGGAGGACCTACAGTTTAACGTGGAATCCGAACCACGGTGGAGGCCTGGCACTCCCCACATTCACAAGATGTCTTGTCAGAGGTGAAGGAAGGGTTTGGTAATCAGATAAATCTTTGCCGCGACCGAGGATTGAACCCCGGCCGCCAGCACAGAAGTCCGACACCTTACCCCTAGACCGCCAGGTCATCTGTATTAACTTAACAAGGCTGTTAGTCACCAGCCAGATACATAGTAATTCAAATCTTACCTTCTCAACTACTACATGTAGTTATTGTATTTTGTCTTATGATCAGAGAATACACCGCGACACCCACTAATGGGTGTAACCAACTATTAAATATATTATTGCTTGACCTATTCTTATTCTTTTAATAATGTCAACCCCCACTACCGCACCCCAAGTGAAGGTACAACAATTTAAAAATATAAATTTTAAGGATGTTTCTTTTTACAGTACTTACTACCCGTATTGTCCACCTATTTAACAATACTGATGCGTGAGGGATGATAGGGTATAATTTAAAGGGAGTATATCCATATTTGCATAAAAATAAAGGAAAAAACCATTTAGGAATTAATTATCAGTCTCAATTTACCTGTAAAATCTGAATCCCGACATACTAGCATGAATGAATATGAAAGTTTGGAATTTAGTCCGCGTGTTCATTTATTCAGGTAATTTAAGGTTTGATTCAGTAATTTGTGTCAAAACAAAAATTAATATAATGAAATATCCTCACTAAGTTAATTGAACATTCTTAATACACAGATTGAATAATTGGAGCTTTTACCTAAAGTGTTTTGGTTGTACCAGCCACTGATTTTTACTAAATTGGAATTGGATAGTTATAGTCTATTACGATCAGAGTAAATACAAGTCGTGGTATGTTTAAATGATTTCACGTTTTATAACAAGCTATTGAAATTTATATATAATAATTTTATACAACTATACAATGAAATTAGCTGTATACATTCTAAAAAATGAAAATGACATTAAGCGACTAATCCCCATGTGTAGTAAGACGAGGGGTTAAAACAAAAAATCACTTCTTTTAGTGACATTTTGGTTATGATTAACGACAGGAGTAGCTTGGTCACAAGAAATGTATGAATATCTTAAACGATAGTATCTAAATAATATTTTTAAGATATCAATAAAATTTTAATGGTAGTAATAATATGTATTACGAATACAAAATATATCTGCATTTGTTAAAATAGCCTACATACAAGAACTATATATATTTTCGTATAATGTGTATTTATTGTCAAGGTAGCTGCTTCGGTCGGCAAAAAAGTATAACTCGTTGTCAGGCCACAAGGTTTGAAATACAATGGTCTGTTTTTTATCATTGCGTCTTAACACCCGATCAGGTTACACGCTTATTTACTAATTACGTTAATGGTTTTAAGGATCATAAAACACTATATTTAGATGAAGTGTACCCCCATTTGCGTAGAGGCATGAATTAATTATTTTGAGGCCACCACTCTCAGTACACCCGGCAGACAATAGAACATCGATCTCTCCGTCATTGGCAGTCCAGTTTACTGCGAGAGTTGCGCGTTAGACCATGCGGCCACTACTTTATTCTGTCTAAGCTTATATTCTCTTTATTCTTCCCCTACAACAACCCTTTGGAGTATCAATAAGAAATAGGGGATTTAAAACCATACAAATTCATTTTTATAGGTATCTTATAATTTTATGTTGTGAGCCTATAGAAAAAAATTAACATTATTTGTTAAAAGATCCCTTTTACATAAAGCTTAGTCTCAAATTTCTAAAAATATGCTTAATAAAACTTTAAAAATTAGCTGATTTAACATATTCACAGTTCGTTCTATTAATAAAACTCGAAACTATAAAATACTATTTGGATTATTTCAACTCATTTTGACTTGAATTATATTTTTCAATAACGCATCGTACAATTAACTATTGCTTTAGATTTTAATTTTAGTGGCCATTTATTGCTTAGCGAGGATCCCGCTCTTTCCAAATTATTTTTGATCGTATGGAACATATTTAAAAATACTTTAATAGGCCTGTGACCCAAGGCTTATTACGTTTTTCTCTTATAAACATTTCTAATGACGAAATTTGTAATGTTACCGTCTGTCATGCCCACATAGTTGTGTAAATTAATATTTGATTAAATATTACTTGAAATATTGTATTGGTGTGAATGATGGCAGTGCAATTTAATTAAGTACATCTTTAATAAATATAACTACTAGCTAAATTAGGATAATTCATCTTTATATTTATTGCACACGATGAACTCATTTCATTTAATAGCGAGGACTCACCATGATAAACTCATTGTAAAGGTATAACAGCAAATGAGAAGAGTGGAACACTACTTTGTCAACATTTGCCGGCAGACAAACAAAATGTCAAATTATTACTATTATTATCAGTACCGCATATTACTACTCTTTCGGGTTATACGCACTTACGATAATGTGTAATGAAAGGGCGATTGTGAGATGAAATGGAGGACCTGCAGTTTAACGTGGGATCCGAACCTAGGTGGAGGTTTGGAATTCCACACATTCACAAGTTGTGAGTAATATACTTCTTGTCAGAGGAGAAGGTAGGATTTGGCAATCAGATAAATCTGTGCTGGGACCGAGGATTGAACCCCGGACTTCCAGTACAGAAGTCTAACCCCTTACCCCTAGACCACCAGGTCAACCATAGAGTAATAAAATTCACTAGTTCTTTAGTTTTAAATTTACTCAACGGATGACATCTACCTAGAATTAAATCAAATGGGCCAGTTTTGATCAGGAAGCTGGCTCATTATATTCTGTTCTAGGTAGGTGTCGTCATGTGTGTGTTTAGCTTCACTTGAGCCGCACTAAGTCTGGCTGTGAATATGGCCCAAGACACTTTTAAAAAAAGAATAAAGTATATAATAATAATATTTAGCACCGAGTCTTACTACCCGTTCGGTTTATACGCTTTAAGTACTAATTACTCTAATGGATTAGGAATTGGGAAGGTTTAAATAGAGGAAGTGAACCAGCATTTGCGTGGAGGGAGAATGGAAAACCACTTAGGAAAAACCACCCCCAGTTCACCCGACCGAGATTCGAACCTTGATCTCCCCATCCTCAGCAGTCGAACACAACACGATAAGCGCGTTAGCCAACTACGCCACCGAGGCGGGTTAATATAGTATTTTATACATTCATAATAGCAATTTTTTTTTGCACCGCGTCTTAATACCCATCCAGACTATACGCCTATGTAGTAACTACACTAAAGTGTTATTGGGTTAGGAATTTTAAATCTATAGGAAGTGTACTCGCATTTATGTGGAGGAGGAGTGGAAAACCATTTAGGAAAAATAACTTGGTACACCCACCCGGGGTCAAACCCAAATTTGCATACTCAGAAATCGTGTCTATTACGAGAGTAGCGCCTTAGACCATGTGGCTATCGAAGCAAGTTCATAGTAGCAATTATTTTGTAAAAAAGAATTTGATTATTTATCATAATTAATTAATTAATTAGATATTTTAACAATTTTTTTTTTTATTAATATTTAACTTAAGTATAAGTGTGAGTGAACCTTGTTACATCGAATTTGCTTCAAAAGTATATTTGTTTTAAAATATAATCTTTGTAGATTTAAAATCTTTTTTAAATCATTTAATTTAAAGCATCATGTGCAGTGAGAGAAAAATGGTATATCTAAATTTGAAATACATAATACAAAAACACCCTTAATTTATGAAATTTTGTTTTAACACCTAGTGATTCATGTTTCATGGATAAAAGTATGATTTGAACAATATATTTTATTTATAAACTCAACACTCTTATAGAAAACAATTCACTAGGTATTGGTTGTGTGAAACCATTTAACTATCAACTCTATATTTCACAACTAAAATACATCCTGTAAATCATAATTATCTTATTTTTTAATCAAAAAATAAATTTTTCATAGTGAGTATTTTCTGATTTGAAATTAATAGTGCCCCACCTGATATAGGAGTGAATTACTGTCCCAACAAACATTTGTCAAATCTTTTCATCCCTAATAGATAGAAAAAACACAACATTTAATGACATAATGGATTATTGGATATATTTTTGTTGGAAGAAATAATTTATGGTTTTACTTGCATTTCTAATATGAAGAGCTCAACAGAAAAGAGCTAAAAGGACACATAAAAATAAAAAGTTACGGTAGACGAGTCTATTTGAAACTAAGGTTTTATATATACTGTGTTTATAGAATCAAAATAACTTGATTGTTTATTATAAAGCATTTAGTTCGACGGAACTTAATCTTTAGAGCTTTATTTATGAGCTAATTCGCTTTTACTTGAGGGATTGTACCGGAAGAATATTAGTTTACTCTAGAATGTACAGTATTAATATAGTATTTAAAAAATTAATAAAGTACAAATTGAAGCTTATAAAAATTGTTAGAAACAAATTAAATCAAAAAATAGTTTTTTTATTATTATTATTAATGTGTCTAAAGGGAATACTGGTGCTTAGAAATGTTCACCAAGAATTATAATATACTAAGTAGCTAAATTTAAATATGTTCTACATAAATCGAATTAATAAATTCGACTATAAAATAATTCTTAATAAAACCACACCATAATTCTAGAGGTTAATATTCACTAATTATAAGAGCTAAGTACTTGCAGTGGCTTGGGGGATAGTGTGTTTTATGTAACTTTCAAGGACAACAACGCGAGAGAAAACAGTTCTAAAATGTCTATTGACACTTGAATATGGAAGCAAATGGTTACTACTCATACGTTGGGGAGTTTAACTAAGCGTTTAACATGATATAGTGGGGTACAAACCAGAAACTTCCCTTGTTAATGCTGATGACCTGAATAGGAATGTAAAGATATTAAATGTAAGTAGCCTTGATTATTTTTAATAGGAACAATCAGCTGATGAGTGTTGCCAAGCACGGGGTGGGTGGGGAGTGGTTGAGGGTGAGGTCTGTGAACAAGAGGTTCACTTCGAGAAACTTTGCAAATATTTCGAGGACATATTATTTAATGATAGCATGATACAAATAGAGGCAAAGAGAGGATTACCAAGAAATAATTATCTACCAGGCACGTAGTGTGTATATAATGATTCCTACTTGCGAATCTGTGACTTCTATAACTGTATAATGAACTAAAGAGCTATGAAATAAAAGAAAATCAATATGCCTGCGACACATTTTTTTATCACCGCTTTCCACAACCCATTCGAGATACAGGCTGTAAACTTATTCTTTTAAAAGAGTTGAATTAGACCTGACCAGTATTTAAGAACTAAGCTGAGTGGGGTAGTAGTAAGTGTTCAACAATAATGGCGTTGATTTGCTTGCTTATCGTGGTGAGTTATCCACGAATGTGTGTCATAAACAAGAGTGTAACAGTAGTTCAGTCTCGAGCACCCTAATGTGGCACTTCTGGCTCACTTGTTCACTGCCAATCTATTCACACTAATGTGATACTCAGACCTCACTCAGACTACTGGCCTACTTAGCCACGTTCTTGCATACCGGCCATAAGTTTTGCAATGTTAGGAGATTCTATAGTCGATGAAATGTTAAGAAACAAGTTTTAAAGATATGAATATATAATTGTGTAAATTTCCCATAGTTTTAAAGTAAGGGAGAATAAACAATGTGAGATGTTTAACTTAGTATCGTTAAGTACCGTTGTCAACGTATGTTGTAAGTATACGCATTAAAAAGAGATTTACATAATACCATAACCAAGGCTAACACATTTATCAGTTATATTATACTTTTAAATAATAAAAAATTAAAACGAAACACCATTATAATGGGAACTTATGAAACGAACAGAGCTCTCAAGGAAACAACGTCAATTCTAGAAGTCGAAAATAAATAACTCACTACACGTCATTTTCTCCTTCTATCACTGGAAAACTTTACAAGTCTGTTTAGCAATGTGTGTTCCCACTCTTTAAGGAAAATATTCTCTACTCTGTCTGGCGCTCTTCGGATGAGGTTATCCATGTCCTGAAATGCAAGATTATTTCATTATCCCAACGTAACACCAATAAGCTGATGCAAATTCTCTGGTGAGTGTTGACGAAACGAATGGCCTCTTTAAGAATTTCCCAAGCATGCTCAGTCGGATTTACGTCCAGTGACTGTGCAGGCCTTCTCATTTGGGTGATGTCCTTGATTTTGAATCACTGGCGAGCTACGTGCGTATGGTTAATTGTGGCAATGTCATCGACCATGATTAAATTGTGTCCCATTGCCCTCATCTGTTAAAGCACAATGGGTTCCACGATGTCCTGCAAATTACGGATACCAGTCACGGTGCCGCCTATTGGAATTAGTGGTGTACGATGGCCTTACCTTATCCCAGCCAAAATCAGCACAGATCCTCCTCCTCTGATAAAATCGCAGACCTCATACACAGGTCTGTACTAGCATCAGCATCCAGACTCGCTCGAGACTAATGTATGTCTTGTGTCAGGCCAGAGTGTAATCCCCCTCTAATCGCATAACAAGATATTTCTCCACCGTTGAATGATCCAATTTAAGTACGTGGTTGCTCAGTTTCTTCTGCAGATGCTTATTTGTTTTCGTTGTGAAAAACGTTTGATGGGTCTTTTATAATAGAGTTAAACTTCCTGAACTCGCTTACACACTGATCATAAATTAAAATACAGTTGTTCAAGCGAGGTCACTTCACAAAGCCCTGGTCATGGAGCTTAGACGCCTCCGCGAGGAGAGCTGCTTGTGGTGATCTTGGGCTGCTGCTGTCACACAATGACGAGATGTGTGAGGTCTGTTCTCAGAACCCGGTGTGTCTCTGAATCTTCTACACACTTTAAAGACATCACTTTGACTGCGATGTACGATAACTTTTTGTATGCACCCACTTTTAAGCAGAGTCTCAATCCGGGTCCAGTAAACCATATTTATCGGTGTGCGAGGCATGTTTACAGACTGATAGGGCCTTGCTAAATTAACTAATGCCTTGCTGCTGTTGAAGAACAACCACGTGGCTCAGCTACTATACAGAGACAGACATGTATATGACTGCGCCTGATCTTGAATAACATTGAAGAGGATAATCTCCATCATATAGTATCAGTGCATGAGGTACATGATAGCCCATCAATATGTTCTGGCACTTTGAAACACTTGTTGATGTGAATATTAGTATAAGAATACGAGTACTGAAACGAGTAATATACGTTAAGAAATTGCATATTTTAAGAAGTTGTTTGCTAACTTAAAATATGGCAAAAAAAATAGTTTTTTCTAAATTGTATGAAAGAGTAAGAATTTGCACATTTTAAAGGAAGTTCGACTCAAAATATTTTACTTCCTAGACTAAGATAAATAGTGTGATATGTTTAGTTAGCTTTCCTCAAACCAATAAATTATAATTTAGCTGAGCTAAAAATTACTTTTAGGATAATTAACAATGCTTTTAGTGATTTAAAGCTTCGGAACCGTCATTCACTAAAGAAATACTGTGATTTTATTATATCTATCTTCAAGTAGTAGACACCCTTATCGATAAGCTGTAGTAAGTTATTTAGCTTTCAGTAATATGAGTTATAGGTTACTAAAGCAAATATTGCTTAAAGAAGGGACCTTGCTTTAGCTAAAATGGCTGAAGAAGCTGATGAAAGTTGTGGAGCACCAGCGAGTTAGTAGAGTCGTATTGAACTGAGTAGCGCACTTTAGTCCCTAGTTCAAGATTGGTTGGTTTTAGCTACAGTAGCCCCGTGGCTTCTTTGGTGCTGACTGACAGCTCACAGCTAACTTCTAACAGTCAACATTTAAGTATATACCTAAATTTTGACTGTCAGATGTGACAGCTGCTAAACAAATGTTTTTGCAGATCATATGGTTCGGCATAGAAATACATAATTTGGTCTGGTAACATTTTAAAGCTGTCAGTCAGCACCAAAGAAGCCATGGGGCTACTATAGAATACCAGACAATGGAAGGATTTTAGGAGTTAGACCTTAAGTAACATAAGGAACAAGTGGTAGCTAGACAAACTCTGGATAATTAGAATCACTGCAAATCCCCAACTTCCTTGATTTCAACCCAATATTTCATTTCAAGGGTAACTTTCTAAACAATAAACATACACTTGGGTGCTCATTTTTCAGTAGACTATCTTTGTCCCCTTATCTAATATAAACAAAAAAAAAAAGCTGGGGATCAACCTCAAAATTAAATCACTTAATCATACATTACTTTAATATTGGTGTGTTTTGATAATAAATTAAATTTGAAACTTTTCTTTTGATACATTTTTTAGTGTGTTCTCCTACAAATTTTCTCCGCTCAAAGCATTCAAAAGGAGCCCATTTTTAAAACATACAAGGTGGTATATTAAAATGAATAATATTTTATAAAATTTCACAAAGCTAAATATATTATAAAATATGTCTTTGAATTAGATCTTATTTGCTCTCAACTTTCGAATAAAACCGTTTTTATTTAGTTACAATGTATAAATAATATATAATTTGTTCTTACACTTTCAAAAACGACTATAATTTAAACTAAATTATTATTTCCTTTCATTTATAAAAACCCCACTTCTTTTTGTGCTAATGAAATCTACTTCTGTATAAAATTTAAAATTTGCTGTGCAACGAAACAAGTTTGACCACCAACTTTAATATCAACACACCACTAATGTTGGCTAGATTCAGCGAGAATTTAATTAGTATTAATTGACATTGGAAATTCTGGTCTTTCCGGGCATCAGAATCACGTGTTCACACACAGTATGAACTTAAATCCGCAAACTAAACTATCCAATATAAATTTGACGCGATTTTAAAATTAGAAAAAATATCAACTACAAATTTGGCGAGACCTTTTAGAACAAATTGTAATAAATATTATTGGAGCTACCATGTAGTTTTCGCTTTACAATGAACAAATTTTCTTTGTGAAAAATATGGTTTCAACTTTTACTAACGCTTTATTTAATAAATATTTTGAAAGGTCTTAGAACTGTTCAATTTCCCATACAAAAGTCGGTCTTTCACGTATGTATGTGAAGTTAGTTTCGCTGGCATTGTTATCGAATTACATTCTCTAAAATAAATTATTTGAGACCGAAACGTTTAGAAAAGTTCGTAAATTGTATTCATTAAAACGACACTATGCATATAATTTAAAATAAATAATTTTTAATATCACCTTTATGATCAAATATTATTTAATTCTTAGGCTTTTTTTACTTAATGCTATTTATTTGCTGTATTTTATTTCTACAATAAGTTTAAAATTACTTTAGGCAATATTAATTTAATACTTCATTAAATAAAATTATTAATGTTAAGTTCTCAAAATATAAAATGTTATTTAAATTAAAGGACAAAATCCACATATTATTGATTTTAAACTTTTTTTATAATTAATTATATAGTTCCCTTTCTAGTAAAACGCTTCCGATTGGTTTAATCGCACCACATTTCCTTCTAGCCTCTCCTTTTCTCTACTAAGATCTTTATTTTATTTTACTCCGTTTGAGTAGCTGTGGAATGCCGGGAGAAACTGTTTTTGTGGATATAACTGAGCTCGTACAAATGAAGGGGTCGTTTCTTGCAGCAAGTTTAATCAAAGCAATGTGACAGTTTGTTTAATCCGGATAGTATCTATGTAGAGGAAGAAGCACATTTCTCCCTACGAACACCCGTGTTGCATTGCTTTTTCGAAATAAAACTCCTTTAGTTCAGCGACTAAAAACACTTTTATTTTGCACATGACGTTATCTCCAAGCAAATAACTGGATATTCCACGCACTACTTTTAATCACGTATTGCGCTTCTTTCTACACTTACAAGCTATTTATTCTCAGATTTACGCTAGTGGGCTTAATAGAATGTAAGGTAGAATTACAATCCGAAATTTCACGGAAGCCTTTTATTAACAAATGCCTTTAACCCATTAAGTTGGAATTAAAATCACAATCTCTCCATTCCCAGGAAACATTATAATACCAGAGTGACACCTTTGTACATATGACCAACGGTTTGGCTACTTTCCAGTCTCCTATTTGGAATGAATATATTTAGCACCGCGTCTTACTACCCGTTCGGGTTATACGCTTTAAGTACTAATTACTCTAATGGACTAGGCATTTGTAGGGTTGAAATAGAGGAAGTGAACCCACATTTGCGTGGAGGGAGAGTGTAAAACCATTTAGGAAAAACCACCCCCAGTTCACCCGACCGAGATTCGAACCTCGATCTTTCCGTCCTCAGCAGTCGAGCTCAACACGACAAGCGCGTTAGCCAACTACGCCACTGAGGTGGGTATCCTATTTGGAATATACTTGAATAAATAACGTAACAGGAAAATTGTAAGATAGTTCATAGCAACAATAGGAGTATAATTATCACCCACATTGATAGCTATGCAAACAACTATATCAGTCTCGCCTTGAGGGTGGTATGGAGGTTTGAGTTCGAATCCTCTCGCTTTACTTACAAATAAATTCGAGTACATTCCCTTAAAAATTTCATTGTTCTCATCCCAACACTTTTGGTGTAAGTATCCGTATAGTCTGGACCTAAGTTTCAGTTTACACAAAACATAATATTAATATATTTAAAATAACCTCTCTGATCGCAGTTTTGTATTGTCACACAACTTACAAAATAAACTAACACAAGGCTTAAAAAAAAGATTCTATTCATTCAACACTGACTTGTATTATAATTGTGTCACAGCGTGAATCAAACATAATTTATATTATATTTATTTCCTCTCGCAATGGTCATCTTCCAGATATAATAAAAGGTTCCCAATAGAAAAAGATTTGAATCAGTCAGGTAATATATTAAAAGCCTTAAAACTGTTTTATGGTGATTTTGTTGTATGGGTACTATTTTCCATTTAATAAAATCCCCTTTACTACACATAACTGGGATCAAACCTCGATCTTCTCATAGTCAGTGAACCAATCGATTGCAAGGCTGATAACTTAGATGATTTCACCAACGTAGAAGGTAGTAGTAAAACTACTTCACCTTACATAACATGTATACATAATCTTAATTAACATATTAAAACATAAAATGACCTTAGTGAGATTAATGTCACATATTTATCATCTGTGGGATGCATGAAGTATATAAATATTATTCGATACGTACTAATTAGGTTTAATTATATGAACAAATTAAACCCCTATTTGGATAATTGTTTAACGCACCTGTGATGCATTGGGACTAAGCCAGTTGTTAAATATTGTTTATAATCCATATAGATCCATCAGAGCGATTTATCTTGTTTATATTCCACATATTTGTACAACTGATAATGGACACCATAGTTAATTCAACTACACAAGTTATATTTAATTGTAAGTAATGTGGTTGTGGTCAAACATATTTTAGTCTCTTTAAATTAAATTGCCTCCTGATTTGGGAAAGACACTCTACATTAATTATTTTTCAACTATTCAGAAGAATTTGCCAGAAAGAGTCTCAGTTAGATCAAAGTTTCTTAGTCATAAGGTGGTGTCAAAATAGATGAAGTACAACTTTGAAAAAAATAAGTTTTTTTAGCACCGCGTTTTACCACCCATTCGGGCTATATGCCTAAGTACTGATATTACACTAATGACCTTAGGGATTTAGGAAGGCTATATTTAGAGGAAGTGTACCCGGATTTGAGTGGAGGAAGAATGGAAAACTATTTTAAAAATTACCCTCAGTACACCCAACTGAGATTTGAACCTCAATATCCCTGTAATCGGCAGTTTAATATATTGCTAGCGTAGCACCTTAGACCACGCGACCACTGAAATGGGTAGTTAAAAGTTTTAGTTATAGGTGCAACTCAATATAAGTTTTTTAATGACTCGAAATTGTAAAAAAAAAAAATAAACAGAGAATGCTGTAAAAAATACTTAAAAATTACTTATAATTTATAAACCGTTATTTCCCAGAAATATAAAAGAAAACTTAAAAATAATATACTGGCATGGATTAAACCATTTACAATTTTATATTCTGAAAATTGAAAAATTATACCTGGACACGGGAATCGAGCCCGGGATCTTTGGCTTATTTAAGAATGAACCTGAGCACGGGACGATTCCTGGATAGCTAAGTGGTTAGAGCATTGGTGTACTATGTTGACTATTTAATTCTTAAATATGCAAACCCTTACAATTATAATAATTGTACAAGTGGTAGCAGTAAACCAACTACCGAGTAGAAGGTGGCTGTGTTATCTGATAGCTCGTGATCTTAATAAAAATCACACATTTGTAGACGACGATTTCCGCACGTCCATCATAGACTAACTTAATATATGAGTGAGGAATAACCTTGGGCACGGGATGATTACTGAATATCTCAGTGGTAAGAGCATTGTAGTACTAAGTCAAAGGTCCCGGGCTCAATTCCCGTGTCCACGTGTCATTTTTCAATTTTCAGAATGATTTCTAGATGGAGTAATCCTCACTAAAAGCATAAATAATAGCTTTGGCTATTTGATTCTTTTTTTACAATTTGTAAATAAAATATATCTCTACGTATTGAAAGGCCTTTAAAATGATATAAGCCTTAGCATCTAGCTAAATATGAATATTGATTTACAAATACACGCTTCTGAAGCACATATATATTTTCAGCTTTGTTACAGAATTTCATTAGGAATATGAAGAACATATATATTTTCAGCTTTGTTACAGTATTTCATGAGGAATATGGATTTTACTACCATAAAAGTTTTATTACTAGCATCGCGTCTTAATACAAGTTCATGCTATACGCACTTACGCTAATGTGTAATGGTAGGGTGATTGCGAGATGAAATGGAGGACCTACAGTTTAACGTGGAATCCGAACCACGGTGGAGGCCTGGCATTCCTCACATTCACAAGATGTCTTGTCAGAGGTGAAGGAAGGGTTTGGTAATCAGATAAATCTGCGCCGGGACCAAGGATTGAACTACGGATCCCCAGCATAGAAGTCTGACCACAAAAGTAAAGAGTGAACAAAGTTGATTTAAAGAAGACTTTTTTTTTAGTCTAACAACTGTGGGATGAAAGGTCTTGAGTATTTTTTATTTAAAAAAATATAGATATTATTCCAAATAAAAACCTAGAAACTATTCAAATGATATAAACCATGACCAAAATGATTTTTTTTAATAATTAAAAGTGACATAAAATAAAAATATATGCCACTAGGATCTCATGAACACACATTTTTACACGAGCTTTGTCGCGGAGGATTGAATATAAATTACATGTCATCAAAATCCCGGCTCTGCTAATAAATAGCCCCTACCTTGTGGTTTGAAGCTAAGGTCGAGTTTATATATCACTATTTTATTTTTATTCAGAAATGTAATTGAACTAAAATCAATTTAGGGTATTTGAACGTGAAACTTGTTATAATGAATTACAAAAACCACTCAAGGGGAAAAGGGCTTATCTATACAATCGCATATTGTTACGGCAATAACTTTAAAAAAAGAAGAGTTTGAATTATATTGTAACCCTTACGTATTATTGTAAAGCACATACGTATTGGAGGGCATACATAGAATTATTAATGATTTTAGCTCCTCACATCAAGTGAGTTCTGATTTTTAGTTTTATGTTCAATTTACAAGTTTTATATTATCTTGTATTTATGGATATATATTATAATTTTATTAGTATTTTAGTTAAAACTTGTAGTTCTCTGACATACGCTTCCTAACAATATCAGAGTTTGACCCACAATACTCATAGAAATTGGTTCATGAATATGTAAACCACTTTTGGATTGTGTTGCTTCATTTTGTTTGAATAGTACTCAAAAGACGTGCAGGGAATTTGTGTTTCGGTTTAAAAAACTATCAAAAACAAAGGAGGCATCTATGGCAAACTTTTCTTAATAATCTATTCTTGTTTCGAATATGTGATGAAAAATAAAATTTAGAAATGAGAAAAAAACCTTTTGGTTTTGTTTTGTTTACTACAATAATAATCTACCGTTGAAATATCCACGTAGTATATTTAATTTAGAGTCTAGCATGGTGGTGTATATTCATAAGTAGCTCGTGGCAATCAGAAACACCACCACGGTGACTTGTGTCGAGATTTGAAACTTCCAAATTGTACCATGTGTGATTGTAAAGGGGACGCATTGTCAAACAATGTACTTAAATTAGTATTGGGTTTAAATTCTGAGCTGTTCACAAATGAGGCGTCTGTTTGTAAGGATGGGTAAGTCAATTTAACGAAATTTACAGAATAAGAGAAATAATTAAAACCCTTTAAATATGTTATAAATAATTATTTGTATTGATCTTAAGAGTTGTCAAAAAATTAATAGGGTTATAGCAATCATTTTAAATGATATATTTATAAATTTAAAGTGGAATGTGATTAACATTTTTGGACTTTTATTGTTTAGAAAGTAATCTTTGGGTTATATCTTATTTATAAAGCAACAATAGGGATTTTACTGTGTTTGAAACTAATATGATAGAACAAACCAAATTATAGAAACACTAATATGAGGGTAGATGATAAAGAAAAAATTGTATTAAAGTAAATTATTATTTACTTAAGTAGTCTCCATTACACAATATTCTTAAGCTAATTTAGTGCGTGGATGTGTGAAAAATAATTAGACTAATATTATATTCACTTGGGACAAACAGCCATTTAAAATAATATATCATGTAAACGTAACAAGTAGAAATATTGGTGGTCATGGATTTGGTTGAGAATGAAGATTAACTAGAGTTAATATATGAAGAGAACAGTAGGGAAGGGGGAAAGGGGGGGGAGAGGGAAAGTAATACAGCACACATTTTCCAAGATAAATTTTTTTTATATTTCAAACACCATAAAAAAAAAGCCAGTAACTATATTTTAAAAATTAATCTAAATATGACCGAGACCTCTCTTAACTATAATTTAAAGTTTATTAGAAAGATTTCATGATTGTCTAACAGATCGCAGCACCAACTCAATTTGAGTTAAAATTGGACTATAACCTTATTTGCCCTGTGCCATTCAAATGATAAGGACTTTGATACTAAATAGGCTAGATGTATCATTTACTCAAATCACAAGAAAAAATAATAAATCTAACCTATTTAGTATAATAGTATTTTCATATTTTAAATTAACGCTCATTATTTTTAATGTTTTCTAAAGCGTTGTAATAAAAATGACAGATTTTTAAACTAACCTGGATATCGGTATACAGAAAGCCTTATACATCCGGATTTGCTACTCAATTGTTTTATAATCGGAAAGAGAGTTTCGAGATGTTAGCAAACTATAGAAAACTAATGTTCACAGTTAAAAAAATGTGGACTTGTCCAATTTTTAAGGTATACACCTCAAATAAAGTTCAATTATTTTTAAAAATTAATACTCGAATACAAAGACTAAACTTTAATCCTTTGTGTGAATACAAACAGACCCGAATAAAAAAAATCTCGTATCTAACTACCCGTCCGGGATATTAATTTTAATTATGCTATTGGTATAAGATGAGGAACGTTTCATTTAGAGGAGGTGTACTCAAATTTTTGTTGGGGAGGGGGTGGAAACTGATTTAAAGATAACACTTTTCAACACACCCGGTCAAGATATGAACTTTGACCTCGTCATCGGCAAACCATTATAATTGAGCCTGACACTAAGCCCACGTGCCCACCAATTTGGTTAACATATGATGGTTCATAAAAATTTCATGACATTGAAGTGCCGAGTTTGTACCCAGATATAAAACAGAACACCCTCATTTAGTTTTTTGTTTCTTTTCTACCGAGTCTTAAGTACCTGTTTAGGTTAGACCTTATTCATAAATTACGCTTATGTAGAGGATACACAGGTATAATTAAAGAGGAAATATACCCGCTTCAGAGGCCGAATGGTATAAGTTATCATTATCTTGTTAGACTGGTCTGCGAATAAAGGGCGAAAGGGGGTCGAATCCCTCTATCGAAGTTTTTTTCGAAAAGGTTTCCTACTCCACTTCCATACAAATATTGGTGGCTTACCTCTCAAATTCTTCCTTTCTCCCCCCTGCCACCTATTAATTATTATGTATGAGTATAACCTTAAGAGGTAGGAATATGCGGTGATAAAAAAACCTAGAGGGAATGATCAAGAATATTCGTGGAATTAATTAGAGAGGGTCGGGGCAAAAACATGATAACATATTTTGTCGTCAAATAAGGGTTAACTGTGATTTCTGGTTGCATACTACTTGAAATACAAGTTGTTTTATAGTCAGTAAAGACCTTGAGGACAACTATATCTATTAATATTTTACTTATTTTTTGTTGCTAGATTACAAGATTTTATAGACGTTTAAATAGTGAAAATATCTCATCTAAATCAATGAGGGGTATTATGTTTTGGCCCTGACTCCATTGAATACGTAAGAAACAATTGAGCAAAGACTAGATAGTAAACCCAATCGGGATAGGAACTCAACTCTCCCCACCTACGGCAAGCCATATTAACATTATTGTGACGCATTAAGCCATGCAAACATCAACGTGGTTCTTATTTAGTTTAGAAATTGACGTTGATCAGAGGTATTTGCTATGACCTAGTGAGAGCGAACAAACGGTTTTGGAGGCATGCCGAGTATCTATTGATTTTCGTTCAATAAATTCTCCAGGGAAACCTGAGTTTTAGGAGGGTGTGTTTTATTTCATTTGAAGTTTGTTTGACTTTTATGATCAGTAAATGAAAATCGTGACAGTCTGAGTAAGAGGGGAACGGGGAGGGGTTATAGAACGTGATATTGACCATCCTATCCATTTTATTCTTTTGCTACATGAATGGCTTTATTTGTATTAGTGGTATTTAACATGCACTTTCTAAGCCAACTAATTAGGATACGTATGACTTAGACACTAACTTAATAGTTGTATCGTAGCTTTGAATTCCTTCCCCCCCTTTTCCCCAAATTTGATTAATTAAGAACATTTGGCCCATATTCGGAATAGAAATTCACACCCTAAATTCACTTGGAAAATACGTTGACGACTGAGGTAGATGTGGGATAACCGACTCGCATGGACTAGGTTGTCGGGATTCAAATCTGGACAGGACCTGCTAAGAATTGCACTTCATAAATATATTTTTTTACTGGTTGTGTAAATGTGAGTGCACAATACCCTGAGATTGCCTTCCTCCTCTTTAGGCCATTAGTTTAGACGAGTAAATAACCCAGAATTGGTCACAATAACCGTGATACAAGCTATGCCATTATAGAACACTTTGACTGCTCCCATCCCCCGTCAGGTAGTCAGTCATCTATCAAGATGTCAACGGGCAGATAGTAACACATACACCACTACACAAACACGAGTTCAAGCTATATTGTGTTTATTGGATAGTGTTAGCGTCATTAGAGCAATACGACACTATTCAACACAACTGTAGGCTACAGTTACACTAACAAGTGGTTTACCCGCTTCAGAAGTTTAACGGTCTAAGGCGTCATTCTCGTTTTAGACAGACTGACCTGATTATCATGGGGAGATCCGGGTTTAAATTCCTGACAAGTCAATTAATATTGGTTTTCCCTAAATTGTTTCTCACTCTACTTCCACGCAAATGCGGGTAGATCTCCTCTAAAATTATTCCTTCCTGATCCCTACCTCATTAGAGTAGTTATCATGTAAACGAAATACCTGAACTGGTAGCAGTAATACGCGGTGATTTAAAAAAGAAAATAAATTGATACACTAGGAAGTCACGATGGAATTTTTTCGCACGAGGTCCAGACGGTAATCACACATTCATAAAGAAGACGTTAGTATATCCTGTCATTAATCATTCACGCGTAAAGGCGATATTATTCCTTATCTAGAGGTATTGAAAGGGTATCCCTCCCCATCATCTCTATCTTGAAGGTGTTAGATTATCCTCAATTTGCCACCCTGGACAATCAGATGCCAGTTAAGTCCTCCAAGAGTGAATGTATATTAGAAAATGTTAACAATACTCAGGGAGTTTCCAACCGACTGTGTATGCGTGAGGCAGAAATCACCTAAAGCTTCCGACATATTTTCTCACCCGGGCTCCTTGTGTAAAAAGTACAATTTACACTACATACTACATTTATTGAGAAATTGAGAGTGATAAAATACCTTGAAAATACCGAAAAAATACGTTATTTTTTTTATCACCAAATCCTACTACTTGGTCTTGATATACGCATTTATTATAACTACCCTAATGTGGTAGAAATGAGGAAGGAAGCATTTTAGAGATAATCTACCCACATTTGAATTGAACTTTATTTTTTTTAGGGAAAACCACCAAACATCCTCAGTAGACCTGACCGGGATTTGAACTCTGACATTAGCAGGCCAGTCTAACACTAGAGTGACGCCTTAGACCATTCAGCTCAATGAAGCAGGTAAATAAAATATGTATGTTTCTATTGTACTTGTAACATACTGTAATTATGATTACAGGCTACTCCGCCGCTGCGCTGCTCGCCATCTTGTTCGCCATCCCTTTCGGTCTTAGAGTACTGGTCCATCAGGAGACCGGCCGCTGGACAAACATGCTACAAGGCTTCTATCACGCCCACTTGGAACTGTTCCTGGGAAATGCTTGTCTTGGTGAGAGAGCTGAATAAACATTCTTAATTATCCACTGACTCTCTTAATGGTGGCCCTTCGCCCCGAGATACTGATCCTTTAGTTCAAAGGCTCTTCAGTACCTTGCCATAAGGGGTTAATCGAAGCTTCAAGTATTGGTCGATAGATAAAGGATAAAGAGAAGGGTGGATGGTCGTTTAAGTAGTTTATTCGAGAGAAGATGAAACTCTGTAAAATTAGTTATTAAGGAAGAAATTTGAGGCAAAGTGTGTGGTTTTATACTACTAAAGTTGGGTTAGCATTTTTAAATGTATATTTAGCACCGCATCTTACTACCCGTTCGGGCTATGCGCGTGTGTACTAATTCTGCTGATGGCTTTAGGGATTATTATGGCTATGTTCATAGGAGGTTTACCTGCACTTGCGTGAAGAGTGGAAGACAATTTTGGGAAAAACCCGCCTCAGTGGCGTAGTTAGCTAACGCGCTAGTCGTATTGAGCCCGACTGCTGAGGACGGGTAGCAATACGCGGTGCTAAATAATAAATAAAATAAAAAATAAATTTTGGGAAAAGCACCCTTAGTACACCCGACCGATATTTGAACCTTGATCTCACTACCATCGGCAGTCAAGTCTACAGCGATAGTAGTACGCTAGACCATGTGGCCAATAAGGCGCCTTTGGGATACTATTTAAAACCAGAAGAGATTAATTTAGATTTTTTTTAGATGTACCTTACCGAGTTAAGTAGAGAAAAATATATATATTGCACTTTGGCTGTGTCCGAAAATTTCAAAATTATCAGAGAAAGGTGCAATTTCAGAAAACGAAAATGACTTTAAAAAGTAATTTATCAGGTTCTAGGGAACTAATTTTTTTATTATGGCATTTACTTAAAGGAATATTATATTATTATTATTATTATTATTATTATTATTATTATTATTAGCACCGCGTATTACTACCCGTTCGGGTTATACGCACTTACGCTAATGTGTAATGGCAGGGTGATTGTGAGATGAAATGGAGGACCTACAGTTTAACGTGGAATCCGAACCACGGTGGAGGCATGGCATTCCCCACTTTCACAAGATGTCTTGTCAGAGGTGAAGGAAGGGTTTGGTAATCAGATAAATTTATGCCGGGACCGGGGATTGAACCCCAGCCACCAGCATAGAAGTCTGACACCTTACCCCTAGACCGCCAGGTCACCAGGAATATTATACAAAAAATACAAATTTTAATGACGAGGCTGCAATAAATATATAATTTAAACTTATTAGGTAGATGTATGGACATGGTTCATGACATCATAAATATAAATAGTATGATGCATTACACACAATTTCTCTTTTATCCTAAAATAGAGACAACTACTTAAAACTCATAAAATTTGTGTACCTAGATAATATAAATTGCCGCAGAAACACAGTAAAAAGAGCACAAGTAAAATATTATACACTGTCACAGAAACATTGAGAAAAGAGTAATATATTTGTCCACCTAAATCCATAGCACTCAATTCCATATTTCACAGCTACTCATAAAAATGTATAAATGTGTGTGTTATAACTCAGAAACGATTGGTTTCATAAAAATATATTCAAAATTAAAATATTTGTATTTTGTGTATTACTATAACTTTAAAAATTTGCCCAATTTAGAGGTCACATGATATTAAGCGTCACTCTAGCAATACATTTATTATAAATTCAACCTCCTCATCCCAGAACCTCAATAAAGTAATTAGTACATATGCATATAACCTAATCGGGTAGTAAAAGGCAGTGCCTAAAAACCCTTTACAATGTTACTTTAAGATCAAAATTGGAAATTTCAGCTTCTATCAAGTAGGCTTACCCTTAAAGTCATTTTCATGGAAAAATTAGGGCTGCCATTTTGTTCGTAATATTAAGCAATAACTAGATACAAATTTTAATCAAAATCGTTAGAGCGAATTTTAAGAAAATCTATTTTATTTCAATTTGCCCTTCGGTAAATTACCCTAAATTTAAGGTAAGATGTATAATTCCAAAAACACCGAGGAAACCTTATAAAACTATTAGTACCAATTTTAGCCAGATAAATAAAAGATTTTTAGTTCTTTTCAGACAGACGACAACATAAAAACCATTTTTCAGTTTCAGAGAATTAATAAACGTCGACATTTATCAAAATTTTGATTATTTTGACAAGCACAAAACTTGTCTTTCCAAGAGAACTTAGCGAAAGGAAAAAGGGTTAAAGCCTCTAATTAAAAAAAAAAAAATTAGCTGTGGTTTTGGGAAAAAAATCTCAAAAATTCAGAAATATCATTGAGACTTACATCAAACTGTGTTATTATTATTATTATTATTATTATTACCGCGTCTTACTACCCGTCCAAGGTATACGCTCTTACGCTATTGTGTAATGTTAAAGTGATTGTGAGATGAAATGGAGGACCTACAGTTTAACGTGGAATCCAAACCACGGTGGAGGCCTGGAATTACACACACTCACAAGTAGTGATTAATACACGTCTTGTCAGAGGTGAAGGAAGGGTTTGGCAATCGGATAAATATTTGCCGGGACCGAGGATTGAACCCCGGACGCTCAGCAAAGAGTTAAGACATCTTACCCCTAGACCGCCAGATCACCTATAAGCTGTGTTACTTGCATAAGAAAGAAAGTGATTTTTTACCTTGAAAAGACTCGTTTAGTTTTAAATAATCAAATACATCATATTTTAAACTCAATTAACGCTTCGACCAAATGTATTACCTTTGTGACTTTACTGTTTTAGTGATACTAATGCAAAGTAATTAGTTTAGTGAAAATGGCTTCTCTGACTTTAAATTGATTCTTCATGTCACAGGCTACCAACCATTTATAGTCAACAAACGTGTAAATTATTAGTTTAGAAAAAAACAGTACATGGATTGTTGGACAAACCAAGATTCCATTATAGGTTTGATTTGGTGCAAATATGATATGAGGGTACGATAGAACAAGGGAAAGGTGTAAAGATATGGCTTGACTCCTCCGCGTATGGAAGTTACAAAGTAAAAGGTAAAAAAAGTCACATTAATCATAGTTTCAAGGACAACAAATGTTATATCTCACATCCCATTAGGACCCCAGTTTTTTTAAGCTTGTTTTAAATTTGACACAGACCCTCTCTTAGCCATAATATAAAGTTATTCAGAAAGGTTTCAAGATTGTCTAACAGATGGCAGCACTAACTAAATTTGGGCTAAAATAGGACTATCCCCCTATTACCCCTGTATTCTTAAAATACACTTGATTGACTCATGAATGAACTAAAGAACATCTAAATGTGAATTATTTTAAATACTATTGATTATCAGCAAAAAGTGTATTAATTTATATAGGTGTTTCTAAAAATACAATTATATCAGTAAATTTATTTATATTTTAAGGATAAGCTTTGGTCACTGATTAATAAGTTCTTATTTAAGCTATATATAATATTTGTATAATTATAGTGGAACTTTGTATTGACCACAGTATTCATTCGACACTCAACTTCATAATCAGATAATTAAATTATTTATTAGTAGTAACAATTTGTAGGCTTAATATTGAGGTTTAGAGGTACAAAAATTCAAGGGATACTAGTCCAGTCACTAACAATAGTATCGTTTTATGGTTTGGGAACCTGGAATTGGTGAATTAATAAAACATATATTCAAATACTATAGAAAAACTTATTAATATAACTCGTTTGACTTTTAAATTAGTTGTATAAGTATTTCACCTCTGACAAAACGTGTATTAATCACAGCTTATGAATGTGTGGAGTGCCAGACCTCCACCGTGGTTTGGATCCCACGTCAAACTGTAAGTCATCTCACAATCCCCACACACATTAGCGTAAGTGTGTATAAACTGAACGGGTAGTAAGACGCGGTGATATTATTATTATTAATAATAATATGCGTATAACCCGAACGGGTAGTAAGACGCGGTGCTAATAATAATAATAATAGATGTATAAGTTAAATTGTTTTTTGTATAAAATCTAACAAATATTTTCAAAATGTTAATATAAAATTAACTATAGTAATAATAACATAAGTGGACCAAAACAATGACATTTTAAAAGTTATTAAGAAAACTACTACAAGATATGAAATTAATTCTACTCTCGTCAAACTTTTTCTTGAAACAAATTGTTTTCTGTTTTTTATTTGTTTAAAATAAAAATAAATATTTAATATCAGCTGTTTCGATGATGGAATGGTCTAGTAATATACTGGGATGCTGATGATGGGGAGGTAGAGTTTCAAACCCCAGTTGGGTGTAATGATAGGGGTTTTTCCTAAATGATTTCTCACTCTCCCTCTACGTTAATGCGCTTACACTTTCTCTAAATTTTACTTCCACTATCTCTACTTCATTAGTTTAAGCATATAAGTAGGGAGACTTGGAACAATATTTTAGTTTTCTTGTGCGAATGCGTTTTTACCATTTATATATTTCAAAGCTCGAGCTTCGCCATCTTAAAATCAACCAAATACTAATTCCTATTTTTCTAATGGTCATCAAGTCGTTCACACGCTGAAAATCAACAACATTGACTTAAATACATTATTATTATTATTATTATTATGTGTTCTGTCCTAGGACAAGTTCATTCATTTAGTTAGTGAACTTAGACAGCCAATGCGATAAAAAAAAAGTGTAAGGGGTTAAACAAGAAACAGTGTAAGCGTATAGTTCGAGCGGGTAGTAAGACCTGCAATACTAAAGAAAACACTAAAAAATTATGAAAATACTCTTCTATTTTTAAAGAAAGATTGATTTAGTGAATTCAATATAGTCCCGAGCACTCGGTTATTAAAGGATGATACAATATAGCCCCTTGGCTTCTTTGGTGCTGACTGACAGCTCATAACTGACTTCTGACAGTCAACATTTAGGTATATACAGAAATTTTGGCTGTCATAAGTGACAGCTGCTAAACACATGTTTTTGCAGATTATATGGTTTGGCGTAGGGATACATAATATGGTCTGGTAACTTTTCAGAGCTGTCAGCTGTGAGATGTCAACTTTTGTAGGTATAATCGGATTTGTTAGCTATAGCAAATTATGTTACTAATTATTTTGCTTGAAAACAACGTACAAAGTTTTAAATACGAAATCAACCGTTTGAAATTATTTGATTAATATTTTCTGCTCATTCTGTGATGGAGAAATTTAACGTTTGCTCTTTCGATCACATTTAAATCTAAATCTTTCTCTTAAATTAAAACCACTTTCATTTTTTTGAGTTAGGGTTTTGCTTTGTTTAGAAGAAGAAAGAGGGAAAATTGATAAAATAACGTAAAAGGGAACGTACAGTACATCATATGGTCTTATCACATAAAAGAAGAACACAGCTCTCACATATTATTACTTGCCACTGGACAAGGAGGAAAATTGATCATTACCACCCAATATCCCACCCAAGTTTCATTCTATCGCAACTCATCAAGAAAAATACACAACTAAACTTACTAAAAACCATTCACAGCATGTCAGAAAAATATAATATAGTAAAGAACAATTTTCAAACAGCAATCTGATAGAATATTTCTTTTGTTACTGAAAATAATAGGTCAATAGTTTGATTGATTACACGTTAATTTAAGGGTTTTAACTTTCTTTCAAGACTGTAAGTAATACATTTAAAATTATTTGCAATTAATTATTATTATTATTATTAGCACCGCGTCTTACTACCCGTTTGGGCTATACGCTTAAGTAATAATTACCCTAATGGATTAGGAATTGGGAAGGATGAATTTAGGGGAAGTGAACCTACATTTACATGGAGGGAGAGTGGAAAATCACTTAGGAAAAACCACCCCCAGTTCACCCGACCGAGATTGGAACCTCGATCTCCCCGTCCTTGGCAGTAGAGCTCAACACGACTAGCGCGTTAGCCAACTACGCCACCGAGTCGGGTAATGATAAATTATTTCGTATCTCCTAGAATCGTGGAGATATGACCAACAATTGAAATTACCACTTATGTGGGATCTACATTAAAAATGATATTCACCATTTTCGTTTTTAATATCAAACATTCCCTAAATTCGAATTTTAATCATAATCATTATAGCCGATTTTTAGAAGATCGATTCTTTGTCCTTCATTCATTAAGTAAACTGCTGTTAATTTTAAAGGTATGCTGCATCTAATTAATATAAATCCTGTACGGAATCTTAATTAAACCCTCGGTACTAAGCTTTAGCCCAATCTATTAAATAGTCGTCTATTGTTATTATATTATAATAGCTTTTTGGGCAACAACTCTGGCTTAAACCGATAATATGGTTTGGCACTAAATTATTTCTAGCACATAATTGAAGACCTCTGTGCAATAATCATACAACTACATTTTAGTTTGTTTTTTAAAGATGTACTAAAAAACTGCATATAAAAAACTTGTGTGTAAGGACTTACAAAAAAAAGTTATTTGTATGTTTTATACAGCTAAAATTATTATACTCGTATTTGAACAAATTATTTTTATAAACAGTTATTTGTATCTCCTGAAGAACAAATATAAATGGAGTTGTCTTGTTATTGCAGCGGTGTCTTCAATTATTCTGATATATTTTATCTAAAACACACAAGTGAATCATGAAACTAGCCCACGAACATAATCAATAATATGTCTACATGAATTCATATTTTATTGTTGGGTGAGTCAAAGCCGAGAGTGATTTGTTACTATTGCTGTCAATGTCAATTAATACAAAAAGTATTGAAGTCAGGCCATTATAGTGGACTAGGATAGGCGCATAAGAAGGACTAAAACAGTTAATTTGGGTAATAAAATTAATTGGTGTTAATATTATGGGACATTGTATCCTGATTGTAACCGTCCAGATTACGAACAAGGAAAAATTCTTTCATATTGAGATCACACCCAAAATGTTATTGCCTGACTGACTGAAAGACCATATTACTTCTAGTCACCCGTGGGTGGTTCCTATTAGAAAATTAGGGGCAGTATAACATAGCAAACACGGCGTGTCCCATAATCTGGATCTCCCCTCATTTGTCAAAAGAAGATAATCCTCTCCATGTGCCCATGTGTTCGCAATATGAACTATTCGCTATCAGAACGACACCTTATGGAAGTACTTTGAGTCACCATTAAGAATTATTAAGTGGAAATATTTTTGGTAGATGAATAAAACATTCGTAAATATTTTACAATACTCAAATAAATATTTGTTGTCAAACCGACAAAAAAATAAAAAATAATGGGTTATCTGGTGGTCTAAGGGTAAGGTATCAGACTTTTGTGCTGGGGGTCCAGGGTTCAATCCACGGTCCCGGCACATATTTATCTGATCGCCAATCCCTTCCTTCAACAACGACAAGACGTGTATTAATCACAACTTGTGAATGTGTGGAATGCCAGGCCTCCACCGTGGTTTGGATCCCACGTCAAACTGTAGGTCCTCCATTTCATATCACAATCACCCTATCCTTACACATTAGCGTAAGTGCGTATAACCCGAACGGGTAGTAAGACGTGGTTCTAATACTAATACTCAGCTAAGGATTTAATATAGCTTAGTTATCAAATAATCTATTTTATCTTAAAACTATTGTGTATATGTGTGTAGGTGAGTGTTTTTTAAATACACTGTGCGTGATATCAAAGGTATTATTAATTTTGTAGTTGGATTATTTGCAGATTATATAAATGTAAAGTTCCTTAGATTGATTTTCCGGTAGTAAAAACGGTTGGGGTTCAGATTCCAGTTGGTTACTATGAGGGTTTTTGTATTACTAGAAAAGTTCACGGTCTCCCTTAAAACAAGCTTCAGTTTATTTACTATGAAAATCTAGCTTCCTAATCCCTAACACCCGAGCTTAATTAATATTCATGTAAATGTGTACTACGACGCAGAGAAAAAAAAAGAAGAGTAAAAGCTTACATAGGTTCTATAAAACGTTACTTAAAAGCGTATGAAGAGTGTAGTAATGGAATACACACGTTAAAGTGAAATATGCTCCAACTTAAATAACAAAAAGATTACATTAGAATAAATAAACAGTGTTTGTTTTCTAACGGTTTTTCAAAAAATATATAAATCTACCAAATCTCAATAATTTTGTCAGTTTATTTACCACTATGTTTTACTACCTTCTCAGGTTATACACATTTAGAAAACAAAAATCAGAAAAATTTATTTTGAGAACGAGCACATGATCCTATGATAAAATAACACATTTATAGTTTTGATAACAAATCGTTAAAAAGGTACCACATACATAGCATCTCTAGTTCCATGTTTTGTTTTCAGGAGTGGGTGTGATGATGCTACTGATACTGACAGTGGAGCGCTATGTGTCCGTGTGCCAGCTTGGAAAAAGAAGGCCACTCATGGGGCCCCCTCACCTCATCGTGGCCCTCATACCTCTGTTCACCTTCCTGGTGTACCTGCCCACCGTATTCCGGTCAGAACTACGCCGCTGTGCAATGGCTGGAGGTTCCTACATCTATTACAAGCGGGGGAATGCCCTCTTCCAGCGGTCCACCTTCTACGCCGTGTACAAAGTACTTCTGGAGATATTATTCAAGGTGGGGCCCACCATCCTCCTAGCAGTACTCAACTTGAGAATCACGATCGTCTACAGACAAACCTGCGAAAGACGTCGTGGCATGACCCTCAGCAGGATGACTTCCTCCGAAGGGGGGGATCCCAGGAAGTACGCTGAAGAGCAAAGGTTGATCCTACTTCTCGGAAGCTCTTCAATCTTGTTCCTAGTGTGCGTCTCTCCCATGGTCATATTGAACGTCACTTTATCGGAACAAAATTTAAACCAGTATTCTTACCAAGTATTTCGTGCCATCGCCAATCTATTAGAAGTGATTAACTATTCCATAACTTTCTACATCTACTGCTTCTTCTCCGAAGATTTCCGCAACACATTGTTTAGTACTTTTAGATGGCCTTGGGTCGCAGACAAGAAATCTTGTCCCGGCACGAACGCGGCCATGGATAAGAAGCTACTGGCTGGCAAGCCGAGTTCGCCACCTACCACCACTACCACCACCAACAACGCCACCGGTGCGAGTGCTTGTTTGCCTGTGGCGTCTTCCAGCACCGCCCATAAGCTGTGGCAAAGGCTTTCTGGCTGCGCTGGATCTAAAGATAGATGTAGCTACAGCCAAGCGGAAAAGGCGAGTGTTTAACATTCCTGAAAAACGTCCAAGTAATTAGAACTACTCCACTTCAAGAGTATCAAGTCTAAAATGCCACTACTGTCCAGTGATGTTTATTATATTTAAGAGAAACTAAACATTTGATTTTATACGCATACATTTAATAACTTATTATTTTTTATATAATTAACTGTTCGAAAACCGACAAAATGATGGCCTAAAGATACAAGAATAAAAAAGAAGAAATAGCACTTGAAAGTGATATTATGTGATATTGTTCTAGAAATTATGTGATCAACATTGCTCAGAGTAGATTCAGATTAAAAACCGTTAGGAATGATTAGATTACTGTAGACAATATTATAATAAGTTGGGAACCCGAACATACCAGCCTCAATAACCTGTTAACAGTATATAGACAATAATAAATAATTCAATTTTTTGCTATATATAATAAAAAAATTCTTAGAAACAAATAAATGACATAAATATAAGTATATGTATACTAAAAATGATGATATGCATGTTTTATATGCTTTTAATGAAACACAATAGATTGATTGAAATGAAATTTAATCTCTAGTATCATGCTCATTTTGAGCCGTACTAAGTGTTGTTAAATTAACAACATATCCCTGAATTATATTCCAATTTAAATAAAGAAGTCATGTTGTAGGAATAACCTCTGAATTTGTAGTTGCTTAAAAATTCTGAAAATACGTTAGTATGGATATTTCTTCAACTTGTATATAGTATTAAGCAGCTAGTAAAATGTTTTTAAAAGTATTATTTTAATATTTTCCTTTTAATTGTATCTGAACGAAGAACAAAAGTAAAAAAAAAAAAAGACGGGCAAACAAAATGGATTTATGTTTGAATACATATTAATCATATTTATTTGGTCAAAATGGGTTATTTGTGAATACAATATAAAGTAAAATGCTTTATTAACATAATGTCGCTCATGAGGTATTGAAAAATAATAACACTTAGGGAAACATAGCATTAAAATAGAATTACGTTTATGAGAGTTACTAATTATATCATTATTAAAGCATTTAATAAACAAATTATTTGGAAACATAATATGGAAATACATAAAGCCCTATACAACTCAACTTTTAAAATATAATAAAACTAGTGTTTTTTACATCTTTGATAAATAGGTTGATATCTAATAATAAAAGTATTATTCATTGGGGTTTTTCAATCCAATGATGATAGATGATGTCACTTGTATACATAAAAGAAAATAATACTTCTATATAGGTCAAATTGTCCATGCAATTAAGGCTTGAGAGAAAAATAAATAATTTATTAAGTATATCATATTACACAATAAACGAATATATTTCAGTAAAACACCAAAATATTTATTATTTTATTCATGAAAAATGATATCGCATAATTTTGATCAGAAAATATTGGCTCATATATTGTTGTGCCATCTTGCATAATGAGAGGTTTCAGTATCTTCAATAATATTTATGATCCAGTGTACCATCCGCTGAATCTCACTTTCCCAAATGCATATAATTGACTTTATTTTAATCTTGTGGTTATTGAAATTAATTGCTATATTTAATATCTATTTTCACATCAAATAGGCTTGGAAGTATTTAAAAAAGTCCATGTAATATGCCAGGTGATAGTAATAATATAAATCACAACATTTCCATCGTGTGTTGAAAAATACTTCCTGTACACGAAAACAGAAACCACGTATTTTTTTCATTATACATATAAATTAATTATGTTTGTTAATGGTATGTAATGTGAAACAAACATTTTCAATAGCCTATATTATGTTTTAATAGATTTTAATGTTAAAAGGTTTACTCTATTAAACTTACGAGTCAAATTTGGTTTTCTAGATTATTTTAATGTCAAAATAGTACAAATATATTAACTTTTTCTTAGCTTTTATTAATGTGTATATTTAAAGATAAAATATATAAAATAATGTTTACGTTCAATCAACCAAATTAACATAAGAAATAACAAGACAAGCTATACATTCCTGTAACTATTTATTTACAATTTTTAGTTAAACGTAAGAAATATATATGTTTTCATTACTACACACTATATTATTAAAACATGTGGTTTATTTAACTGCGGTAAGTATAGTCATTTGATCTCATATATCGCTAAAGCAAATGTTACAAAATTAAATTGTATTTAATATGTTCATAAAAAGGTAAATGACATGTGTGTTGTTGATAATAACTTCCAATAAATGAAGTATTTGTGCTAATTTGTTCTTTATTCAATTTTATTTGCAGTTTTAATTAATTAGGTGGCAACTCATTGCCGAACTTGCACAATATACATTAGTGTTAGGAGGAATACTTGTACAAGTCCAAGTCCACCTTATTACACCTTCTTCAAAGTTCATTCTAACTTTGTTCTATCTGCGTCTAGGTACTCTCACGTATTTACAGTTTTAACATTTCATTTACGATTTTGCATATTGTTGGTATCAATACAACCCATTTTCTCCTTTATAATAATTTCTTATGCTCTTTTTGCTCTAATCTGAAAATTTACACAGTAAACACAAAATGAAAAATGTTTACCGAGGTTAACAACACCAAAGAGAACAAACAAGAAGTTAAAAGGTCTGCAAACGGGAATAATTAATGATAAAAATCTTAAAAGCTTTTTAGTTAGTAGCCATTGTGAGTAATGTTCACTTAACTCGTTTTCAATTCAAATAAAAGAGATGAAAAAATAATTGTAAATAAATATTTCGGGAAAAGTGATACTTAAATAATATTCTGGTAGAAAGGAATTTTTGTAACATGCAACTTTTTTTTGTATGGCTTATATTAATTAAATCCTACTTAAGTGACAGTATAGTTTTATAGGTAGGCTTTATTAAAATTATCTCAGAAAAAGTATTTTATTAACTTTTATAATTATCAAAATGCTCATCCTAACTAAATCAAGCTGTAAAAATATATCTTCTTACTCTTAATATTACTATAAAAAATTAAAACTCAATATTATATGGTGATATTAAATTATACCTGCATATCATATCACCATTATTATCACCTTTTTGAAAACGTTTTGTTTGATAATGGGAAGTGAAAAATAAATATCTAAGTATTTTAATATTTAACTAAGAAAATTTGTTTTTAACGCCATATTTATCATAGTATCATTTTTATTCTACTTTTCTAAGCATTAACTTATCCTAAACAAAAAAAGCACGAGAAAACAAAATGCCGGATTAAAAATATCTTAGTTGTACAGCATGCTGTGTAGTAGGCTAATACGTCTCGTGAAAATCTATATCCCTAATAAATTAATTGGGTGTAAAGATTTATACAAATATTAAATCAACTCTTTTGTGAAAATATAATCATTTAATGGTAAGTCTGAAACACGAACTACAATGGAAAAAAAAAGTACAAATCTAGTTTCTACACAAAATTTACAACTCAAAATATACCTTGTAATTTTTGAATATAAAATGAAACCTTTTGTTCAAATTCAAAAGTGAACTGGTACTGATATTTTCTTTCAAAATCCTTTATAAATTTCAAATATTTTGTGTTGTTCAACTTTGGTTTGTGTGTGTGTAAATACGAATATGAATAATGTGTGGACGAATTAAAATTGCAACTATTAAACATTATTAATAAGCAGGAATCCTACACCTTAGCTTACTAGACAAACATACTATTGAATGAGCTAAGTGTCCCGAGTTCGATTCCTGGCATGGCTGAAAATTTATCACTGGTGAAATGTAGGTTTACCCTTTAACATTAATAAATCAACGGCCGGGGACTGGATTCTGTGCCTGTCCGAGTCAGCCAGTAGTGTAAAATATATGGCTTGAATAACAAATTGACCTTGGCCAAAAAACAAGCGGGAAACAGTAATGGATGTAATTAATAAGCAAGACATATTTAGTTTACCATCAAACTTATGAGCAATTTACTAAAAAATAAACAGACATTGCTATGGTTTGTATATACCTGGGAGCGGGAGTGTTGATCTCCTCCGCGGATACAAATAGTCCATTAGCAATATTATTTTTCCTCCACGACACCTCAAGGAAGCGATTATAAGTACACACTGATTTAGGTTGGAAGAACCGTTTGAAATATACAAACATTTTTCTTGGCAGCCAAGATTAATAACATTTTACTTTATTTGTGTGTTGGTTTATAGGTATTGATAATATATATCACAAGTGACAGCTGCAGATAACATGACTTGACGTAGTAATATATTAAATTTGTTTTTGAAGTAACTACCAGATACTGTTCTTCCATACAAAATCAAGGTATAGTCTTAGTGTAATAATCTATCTCCCTATTTCAACCACTTTTATGAAGGAGGGGAGGAAGGAGGTGAAGAAGGAAGTGGGGAAGGAGGGGTGAAGAACGTTGGGAAGGAGGGAGGAAGAACGGGGAAGAACGGGGAAGGAGGGGGAAGGAGGGGTGAATGAGGTGGGGAAGGAGGGGGAAGGAGGGGTGAATGAGGTGTGG
>CABEEJ010002177.1:59072-79042 GCA_901482245.1 Timema douglasi
TTATCGGTAGATTTTTTTTTTTTTTTTGCTTTTCATCACTACTTATTGAGGTCCCAAGGCTATAAAATAACAGTGATATCAAACGTGTGACTGGCGATTTTTATTTAGTAGTGTTTGCGACAGTGTTCAAGATGGTACTTACAGTGAAAACAGAGGTATGGTGAGAACAACAAATATCACGGAAAAATAGATAGATATATATTAATTTATGAGTTTTAATAAAGAGTTACTAAGACTTAATCTAAGACTCAAAAAAATATTTTTTTTCATCGCCGTGTCTTACTATTAGTTCGGGTTATACGATTATGTACTAACTACGCTAATATGTTAGGGATGAGAAAAGTTGCATTTAGAGGATGTGTAACCACATTTTCTTTAATTAAGAGTGTAAAATCATTTTGGTATAAATACACTCAATCTACCAAACAGGAATTCAAACCCCAATATCCTCGTCATTAGTATTTCAGTCTCTTGCGAGAGTGACGCCTTAGACCAATCAACCACCGAAGTCAGTGTTTGTTGTAAGATAACGAATAATGGTAATTTAGTTATAATCAATGATAAATACACTTTGACATGCTTTGTGTGTATTAGTATAATTATTATTATTATCACCGCGTCTTACTACCCGTTCGGGTTATACACACTAACGCCCCACGGCTTCTTTGGTTCTGACTTACAGCTTTGAAAAGTTACCAGACCAAATTATGTATCCCTACGCCGAACCATATGATCTGCAAAAACATGTGTTTAGCAGCTGTCACTTTTGACAGTCAAAATTTAGGTATATACCTAAATGTTGACTGTCAAAAGTCAGCTGTGAGCTGTCAGTCAGCACCAAAGAAGCCACAAGGCTACTGGGTGATTGTGAGATGAAATGGAGGACCTAGAGTTTAACGTGGAATCCGAACCACGGTGGAGGCCTAGTATTCCACATATTCACAAGTTGTGATTAATACACGTCTTGTCAGAAGTGAAAGAAGGGTTTATCAATTAAAAAAACTTTGCCAGGACCAAGGATTGAACCCCAGCATAGAAGTATGACACTCTACCCCTTGACCGCCAGGTCACCTATTACTGTTAATAAATTGAGTATGTCCCTATTATGTTAAAATTAAGATTTGTGCACAGTGATTAACTGTGGAGCCATACAAAAATGGTCAAAACTTAACTTTTGAATAAAGTTTTTATCCAAACAACATTTAATATTTTGACCATGTTCAGTATTCGTAACTTCTATTAACTCTTTATCTCCATTAATTTTTAATCAGAAATGATCCACGTGCAATAGTGTTGATGAAAATTTACGATTTCTATCCGACTGTGTCGCCAGTGTATTGGCATGTGATGCAAGCTCTTAAAATCAGGGTTAGTTTCGAGGAACCACAATAATTTTCTTCCTAAAAGGTGAAAAAATAAAACATTTGTTATATCAATAAAACATTGCTTTGTGGTTCTCTATTGTAAGATAAACCAAAAACCTTTTCAAAATATATTGTATTATTATTAATAGCACCGCGTCTTAATAACCGTTCGGGTTATACGCACTTACGCTAATGTGTAATGGTAGGGTGATTGTGAGATGAAATGGAGGACCTACAGTTTAACGTGGAATCCGAACCACGGTGGAGTCCTGGCATTCCTCACATTCACAAGATGTCTTGTCAGAGGTGAAGGAAGGGTTTGGTTATCAGATAAATCTTTGCCGGGACCAATAATTGAACCCCGGCCGCCAGCCTAGAAGTCTGACACCTTACCCCTAGACCACCAGGTCACCCAAAATATATTGTAGGAAGAGTAAAATGTTGAAATATTAATATCAAGATATTTTTGAAATCTCACTAAATGGGACACATTTTAAAATGTTATACTTTTATAGCAGCTACTAAACTATTTTAAACACTAGCTAATGCCAACTTTAGTGGCCAAAGAATCTAATGTGCTACTATCGCAGTGTGCTAGACTGCCGATAATAGTGAAATTGGGGTTCTAATACCGGTCGGGTGTTTTTCTAAATGATTTTTCAATCTCCCTTTATGAAAATTCAAGTATGCTTCTTCAAAATTCAAATTTCCTTATTCCCATATCCTTAGCATGATTAATACATGTGAGTTTAATTGCGATTGTAGCTCTATCAATCAACTCTTAAGTTAATTAGGTATAGAAATTACAGAAAGGAGGTAAAAGTACCTATGTCCTTTTTTCTGAGTTACAATAAGACAAAATCAATTTGAGAAATAAATTCAAAGGGTGTTAGCTGCTAATATAGAATCACCTTTTTTTTTACATTGGTATAAAATAAGGGTGTTCTTTTTAGAAAAGACGAGTAATTTCTATCGATTTAAAAAAATAAAAATACGCATAATTACTTGAATTAAATCATAATGGTTGCTTAATAAAATTTTCATATTAAATTACATATTAAGTCATATATTCTTAGCACCACGTTTTAATACATTTCCATGAGGTTATTACGTATATGTTATAATTAAGCTTATAAGTTAAGGGTGAGGAAGGCTAAATATTGATGAAGTGTATCTGCATTTGTTAGAAGGGAGATTGAAACACATTTTTAAACCAACCTAAGGACACCCGAGTGGGGTTTGAGCGCCAAGCTCCCTGTCATCAGCAACCTAGTTCAACACCGAGTAACGCCTTAGATTATGTGGTCGCTGAAGCAGGTTAATCAAGTATAATTAAATTGCCTTTTAAAAAATTGTTTAGCGATCTTTTTAAATTATTACTTTAATCTCTGTGTGTATTACGTCTACGTTATGTGGCTGGAAATAGAGAGGCTATTTATAGAAAGCACACCCATATAAGTATAAAAGATGAGGTAAATCTCATATGTAAAACCAACCGGTGCATCTGCTTAAATTTGAACCTCAAACCAGTTCAGTGCCTTTACTAAAAAAAAAAAAAANAAAAAAAAAAGCTCTCTTTTTAATATAGCACCGATAACAAAGTCAGAAGTGTATAAAATACGGAAACTACATGCCCATGTGTGAACTTTATTAAATACCAAAAAAAATACGTTAATGTCAAAAATGTATTAAATACTGCGACCTTACAATAACGCTTGTAATGTCCCAACTCTTTGCTATTGCGTGTTTTATACTACTCGGTATCTATAAATTTCCCCCACAATGTTACTATAATCTACTGTTTCCAGATACTGACTTTCTGGCATTCTCCAATTGTTTCTAAAAGAGAATGTTCGTGTATAAAAGATAAACTGTAAATCTTCTGTCTCCACTCGAAATCATTACGAGATACAGTAGTAATTTGAGAGAGAATTTCAGTAAACCACTTTTGTCATCGACTGATGTTAGTAATTAATTTTACCTGTCATGATACGATTCAGTGTCTCTCTGCTTTGCTATAAATTGCTATCACCCATCTTGGCTGCTATTATTAAACCTAAGCAAAATTACGTATAAAATATCTTAAATGGGAAGGATTCTCTATAATATTTCACGTATTATACTATCAATATTTATTACTGCAGCTAAGTTAATTTTTATATATCAAAGTTATTGATTTATTTCTTGTAATTGAATATAGCATTTTACACCAACTATAAATCAATAATATCAATGTAAATCAAATGTTTATTACAACTACTATAAAAATTAAGTTATCAATTATTTGGTTAGGCATTGTGTTAATCCATGTTTATTTTGGTTTGATTAAAACCAGAACCATTCTTTTTAATGTATTAGGCTGAATTTTTGTTTTTAACTATAAAATTCATAATTTAGAAATATTGAAAATTAAATTTTTCTTTGGGTTAGTAAATCATTCTAGAAATAATGTCATACTGATTTTAAGAGTTTATTTTATTTTTATGCCAATTTTTTCCCGACAAACTTTTTTGGACATCAAATTGGATTAAATATTATAATATTTGTTTGACTTAATATTATTCCTTTATAGCTCTACAAGGGATTATTGATGCACAAATAATATTATGTCATCCAAATTCATAAAACTAAAAGAAATCTCTGCAAGAATTTAAATTGTGTTTTCCTGTAGAATTTTAATAAGCCGCAATTATTGATCCAACTGCTTTCAGCTTTCTTCCATAGTAGAATTTGGTTAGGAAGAAACTTGTATAATTTAAATTATATTTTTACGTTTAACATTGAAAATTTTTTATAATATTCTTTTTAAACCAGTATTGATACTATCCATCAAATCTAATAACAATATATCCAATGTTTCGGTATGGATTCGTTAACGTATAGCTAATAACTTTTCTGGGTGCCAGATAAGCTCCTTCGTGTGAAATTTGTTAATTCATATTTGATAAGTTTTGGCTCATTGGTGGACTAAGAAAATACAGCTCTACCAAATTGTGTGATTAAGCTTATAGATTATAAGTTAGTCAAATTATGTAAGATGTAAATTATCGAAGCAATTCATCAGCTGAAAGATTTTTCAACATAGGCTAGCATTTTTTTAAATGGGTATTAAATAATAATTGACCAAAAAGTGAAAATGAGAAATGAGACTTTCTTAAAAGTCATTGTACTTATATATTTTTATTTGACCTTAAATGTGGTAGTTGGAAAATCAAATAATGAGTTTTTTTAGAAATGCTTATATTTGGAAAAACTGTTTTTTAATACAAATTAATTTAAACCGTTCCACAATGTGGAATTTTCTTGAAAACGTGGTTCAAACCCCTAAAACCATAGTTATCGACATCAAAACTATAACTAGCGAGTTTTTTTGTGTCGTTGATTATGACTCCAGTAACAAAATTATAAAATCGCAAGAGGCTGATCAAACATGACAGGTCAAAAAAAAAAAAAAAAATTTGATCCGTCTAAAAATTGGTTGTCAGGTGTTTTAGGATTTCTAATAAAGAATACTACGGATTTATTAAATCATAAATTGTTAATAAGAGTAATAATAAACATTATGTTATTTATTTATGTATTTATTCAGTTATTTGTGTTACTAGCAGTAAAACTCATACCAGGTGTACATAAATCAATCAATTAGAAAAAATATAGATCTCGATACAAAAAGTATACAAAAATACAAAATGAAAAATATATATCCTAAATTAACCTAATATATAATTTACAACAGTCAAAACACAAGAGGACGAGTTTGAATAGCCACATTAAAATATAAACTGATAAGCAAACTAATATTAGAATTGCATTAAGTCTATAAACACCTGATAAGTAATAAAAATCCTTGTACTTAGATATTTTTGTCACTAAACAAAGCTTAAAAGGATATTTAATTAAATATGTTTAGTTAAAAAGTTTGTAAAATAAAATAGGTACAACTTTTAAGAAAATATTTATTTTATGCATCTAAAAATAATAATTTCGTGTTTAAATGTTTATAAAGAAAAACATAACATGTATATTATGTAGTTTTAAAACTTGAATTTTATATTTGAAGTAACAAAAAAAAAGTATAAATAATGTTCTATTCATACTGGTTTAAAATATTCCATTTTAAATATATCAAATTCGGAAAGATATAAGTTTAGTTTCTCATCAAAGATTACTGTAAATATTGCATATTCTTTGTAAGTCAGTCATCTAATTATTCACCATTATAAATATTAACTACTTATCTTAATTTTCCCCAAGTAAAAAATACGCGTTAAATTATCAGTTATTAAAACGGAACAAACTTAAATCCCAAACAATACATTTTTCACTGGCGGGAATCAAACCCAAAATAAACTAAAGAACTACTGAGTTAGCTTAAATGCTAAAAATGTTGAAAACACAAATCAGGGTAAATCCTCTCAGCTGTAAATATGTTATAGACTGAACTGAACCTTCAGTTGGCGTCGGCTGGTTCTAAGCTTGTGGTTCTCGACTTTTATGCAGATTGGTGCGGGCCATGCAAAATGATAGCACCGATATTAGAGGTGAGTGCCTATTAATTAGATGGCCTGGTCAGTACTGAGAAGGTGGCAGCAGAGTGGCGCAGTTTGCACCAAACTCTCTAACATCTACTTCTACTTTATAAAATTAGAAAACTTAACATTTCAATTTCACAATAGATTTATTTAGTAGACATAGAAAATGGTTACATTTTACAAGTTTTACAAATAGGCAGAAAATGATAGCGTATTAATTCTCTTCTCAAGTTAAATATCCTTGAGTGGTTTTGATTACTGGCAGTGACCTGGGCAACACAGTGACCAGTCAAGAGGCAGTAGACTTTCTAAAAGGAGAGTAATATAAGAATTAGTTAAAGCAAATATAGAACAAGTTTACAGGATAACATTTACACAGTCTCACTCGACAAGGTTTAGTGTTACTAATACAGTTGAATAGTAGGCTGGTGGATCCAGCTGGATGATGGCTAAGGGCCAGAAGTCATTCAAGTACTAAGGCAGGACATTTTCCCTATACGGTACTACCATGCATTCAATAGTACATCAACCTAATTTTGAACAATCACCAAATTTGAGAACTTATTTACTGGGTAAAACAATATATAATTTGTGCGGACCCACTATGACAAACAGTCACTTTCCACGGGTTGCGCACCCAAACTAATGCCTATAATGAACATTGACTGCTTAGTCAAACCTCTATGATTTACTACTGCACTGCGTAAGGCAGGAGAAAGAAACAGACTTCCTGGCGATAACCATCAATAACAAAGTACTGATGCACATGACCTTTAGGGTGTCATGAACTATATTACCTTTTAAAGATTTATAGGAACTTGTGATTTAGTGTACATTTACCACACTAAAATTCACATTTTCCAAGTGAGAGGCACGGACGTTAGGACCGCGTCCAAAAATACATTAATGCACTCAGCATTTGACTTTATGAGTCATTTTAAATTTACATGTCCATCGGACTAAAGGCGAAATATACCCAAGGTACTTCTAGCATAACGAAGTTAGCTAGTTTTTGAAATAGCTACTTGGTCTAACAAAATAGAACAAAAATAATAATGCTCTCAGCAATTGACCTTAAGAGTCCTTAACATTTGACTAGTCAATCAGACAGACAGGCGAAATACTTCTAGCGTTAGCTAGTTCTGAAGATGAAACAAACCTAATAAAGAGACACATTTCTCTTGCAAAATTAAAAGGCCTTCCAAAAACTATTTACAACATATTAAATAAATAAAGTATCTTCCTACTTCATGCTTGTGGCTAAACGACCCGGCTGGATACTGATACCCTGGTTAAGTTGTCCAGGTGTCCAGCTCGTTGATCCCGACGATAGATTCAGCGCCGTCGATGCTAGGGCGGTGAATCCGTCGCCACAAACTGCATGGTCCTTCTTGGTGTTTTCCTCGCCGGCAGCGCTTCGTCCTAGTTCCTGAGCTGATACAAGGTGTTGTCATAAATGTGCCCAAGGCGCTTCTCCTTATATAGTGACAATCAGATATGAACATTAAAAGGGAAAACGGAGAATGAATTACGAAGCAGAGGTAAAATAAGGGAGAACGAAAGAGAGGGGAAAGAGAAATAGAGTTTAGAAAATGATGAGCTTCTTCTGTCGACCACTAGAGGCGCATGGTCGCACTTGCGCGGTGGCCCAGTGCGTCTTTCACTTTGGTCCTTTCTTCTCAACTGCGTGAGCCGAAGTAGACCCACGTGGAGCAGCCATTACAGAAATTCTATTTTGTGAAATGAGTAAATTATATCTGAAGGCATCCTGTCCTTGGGTGAGTTTTATACTCATATATCCTGTATCATAATTCATTAGTTTTAATTTAGTTTTTGATTTTCACTGTTTGTTTTACGAGAAGACATGATATAGAAGTATATTATTTAAATTATTTTAACAGCCACGTGGTTAGTTGTAAGTTTTGGGTAGTTTTCTTTTAAATAATTAGGGCCCATATTCACAAATCTTATTCTTCATAATAATAATCTAATCTTCATAACTTTAATAAGATTAGTCTTGTTTTGTGATATCTAGAACCGCAATTGTAAATTAATTCTTTACAAATCCACGTGTTTTTGAATGTAGGCCAATACGCCGTTTTGTATTAGAGTACAACTTTGAGGTAGTTTATCTTTTAATATCACCATATAGCCCCAACGTGGCACCCAATTACGCGAATATAGATAAATAGTTAGATTTTCCCGTTGTAGGTGATCAATCAACCTGATTGACACGCTACAGTACCAAGAGTCAAAATAGATCCAAGTAGGTCCAAGTACATATTTTGGCAAAACATATATGTATCATTATTTGCTCAAATTTTGGCTGAGATGGATTTTAGTATTCACAGAGTAATAATATAGTTCAAATACGAGGGATTCTGCTACCTCAAAGTCATTTTATATCAGATAAAAAAATTAGATAGTATAATTTATATCTATCTATATCATAATCATCATCATCAATTTCCAGTATGTGGCCAAGTCAATTTAGTAAAATGACTTCATCTTCCATTATTATTCCACCACTCTTCCTTCTTTATTTGTTTCCATTCTTCTCCTTTCATTTGCGCGCTTTCTGTTATCTGATCCTCCCCTTTATTGGTCTTCCTTGCGGTATATTTCCTACATACTTTATCTCAATTTTCTTTATAATCTTATTCTTCTCCATCATCATTACATGCCTATACCATTTATCCACTTGATTTGTCTATATAAATCATTTTAAAGTAGAAAAATAAATATTGTATCGGTTTTTAATTCTGTTTTTTTTATTGAATTTAGATTAGATAAATAGGTTCAAATAATATAATTTTTGTTTGCTAGCATTTTATAAAGGTTTAAAACACTACAAGCTGTTTAAACTGTTGTGATGTTATTAAATTCTTTTATTTCGTCAAATAACATTATTATTTAGTTATTAAAATAAAATCAACTTTTATGTTAAAACTATATTGAAGTAACTTTCTTGTTACGTTAGTTATATTGTGATAATCTATGTTGTTTATTATACATTTCCTAAACATACATGATTAAATATAACCTATTCAACTAACGTGTCTGTAATTAATAAAGAGTTAAAGGTATAGAACATCATAACACTATATCAAATATTTTTGCAATATTGTAAAATTTTACTAGAATTTTTATTGCATATTTTAAATACTTAACAATAATTTAATAACCTAAATCCATCATGTCAGAATTTTTATTTTGTTTTATGAAGTTAAATTACTGTTAATATAAAAGACCAATTGTTTAACCCTCATCAATAAATAGTTTGGGGAAAATAAGATTTTATCAACAACTAAAATTATATTCTCTTTATGAGTGTATAAATTAATAGTACATTCATAGTACTCGATCAAACGATAACACAATAATTTGTATAGGTAATTTAATATATGAAAATATATTTCACATTGTTCAAATTTTGAAATTATATTAACGAGTGAAAACTGTGCATTGCTGTTTCTAAAATTATGATACAAATTTATAATATTTTCTTAGTATACTCCTGAAATATCATCTATTTTTAGTGTTCCAAACTTTTCTAGGAGCTGAACAATACTGAACCAAATGTTGTGTTTATTAAAATCAACGTTGATCAAAGTGAAGAGATAGCTGAAAAATTCAATATAACAGGAATGCCAACCTTCATTTTCTTTAAGAATAATACTCCGGTAAGTTCATTTTTAATTTTTTTAATCTATATAAAAAAATGAAAAAATTTATAGCAAATACATAACTTTAAAAACCTACGTAAAAAATATATATAGCTTATAAAGTTACCATTACAAGCAAATTGTTGATACAGAGGTATTTCAATAATTTGTTAAGTGTATTAAAAAAAATCTTACATTATTATAAGTTTTTTTACTATGGACATTTCACGTTAATCTTTAAAACACGTGTGTTACATTATCACATAATTAACAAACTTAACTCTATAAAAGACAACACCTAGTCCCTTGGCCACCAGTTAAACTTTGCGAAGATTAAAAGTCCCTATTTTATTAAACGATAAATTATTCGTCCATGCTGTTAATTGAATAATGGGACTTTATTAAGTAGTCAAACATCCTACCATTTATTGAGTTGCTTTCGAAACTGTTATAATGAGATGCGAACAGATGATAATAGTTACTGATAAGTAAAAAAAAATGGGATCCTTGAAAAGAGTTGTATAATTTTGACATGTTTTAATTAAACTTTGTTTTATTTTCAGGTTTATAGCTTCCAAGGAGCTAATATTGGAAGTTTGAAGTCTACTATTGAGAAGTATAAGTAAAACATCCATGTGGAGTGAAAAACTATTACATTATATTAAATTAGTCATAGTGAAATTACTATGTTTATTATTAACACAAATCACATTTAGCCCCGATTGCTTTGTTTACTTGAAGAAAATAGGAGCTGTATATGTTTCATTGCGTAAAACCATGCCGGTTTTTGTTGAGATAATTTACAATTTTAAAGTCAAATAATAATTAATATTAAAATTTACTTATAATCATATTTAAAAAGTTAAAATTAAATGTAAAAATCTATTCCTGGTTCTTGAATTAAGTATGTATGTGTGAAAAACAGAATCAAAAACTTAAAAAGTCAAACTAGAAATACCACAAAAATGTCACCATATCAGTATTCTAGAAAGGTTTCAAAGAGAAATAATACTCCTGATTTTTTTTCACAGATGTTCTGTAGTGTGTAAATCTCACTAAATAAAAATAGTCTATATTAAAAAAAAAAATTGTTTTATATAATTTGCAATAGGAACTGTTAGTATCACTTTATTATATAAAACATTCACTAAAATAAATTTAATATACTCTAAGCTGGAAGTGAAACTATAATCTAGATTTTTTTTAACCTCGTGCAGTTATAGACCTTCCCTTTCTAATAATAAGTTCACTTTAGATGTACAGTTAATAGATCAATGTTTGAAAACATCTCTATATTTGGTAAAAAAAAGTATACATTTTAATAGTTTGATAAAAAATGAATTACAAATATTCACATATTTTTTAATTTATTGTTCTTCACCAACTGTTTTGTATGATCCAAAATATATTGCATGCAACAAGCTTTAACTGATACAAAAAAAAATCTATATTAAATTTTAATCAAACTATTAAAATTAAATAAACTATTTGAGACTGACTTGTTAACTAACTTTTTAGACTTAAGGAAAAATAAAGTTAAAGTTAATAGCCCCAAGAATGTAAGCTCTTCATTCAACTTTATTCTTAAACCCCCTCCATTTAATCCTTTGCCTGACACCCAACACTCTTTAAATCTATTATTCCTATTAACCATCCAACAACTTCGTGACCTACGTAGGTGTTTTCTTCAGGTTTAACAACTAAGGTTTGTGTACATGCCTCGCATCAACCATACGTGCCATATGACAAACCCACCTCAACCTTCATATCTTGATTATACTCCTTATGTTTGGGAATGCATACAAACCATAAAGTCCTTTATTATGTAGCTTTCTCCAATATCCTGTTTCTTATTATTTTGTTCTCGAAAACTGTCAACTTATTCCCTTGGTAGGGAGTTAAAAACCACGCTTCACATCTTCAAAGAAAAACGGGTAGGATTATAGTTTTTCTATTCTCAGTTTAATATATCAAGACAGAATACGAGATGACCACAGCTCACAACTAAGTAATATAGTTATATTTTTAATTATTAGTATTATAGATAGGTTATAAAATAGGCTATCATATATTTTATAGCAATTGGATCAGTATAAAATACAATATTTATTAAGTATACTAAGAATTAAAAATAAATATAGCATCTATAAGGAATATAATATATCAGTCATGTATGCTTTAATACTATTTAGCGAGTGTAGCAAGAGCCTATTTTAACTCGACCTTTAGCATTTATTATATCTGTGTGATTATTCGGTAGTTAATGCCAAATGCGTTGAATGATTTTAACAAAATTCGAGAAAGATATTATTTTGTCTTAGTCCGAACGACATATGTAAATGTTGACCTCTATCGCAGGATTGACATCTTAAACCACGTTAATAATTGCTATTATTTATGAATATATCTTCAAAAAAATTCATATTAAATAATATTGTATGTCTAACTTGATCAAGTGTTTATTTTTAAGGAAAACACCAATGTATATCATGTGCAAAGGATAACACATGGTCACACCTTTCCTTCACAAAAAAATCTCACGTAATTGGTTAACATACATTATGTTCCTCCATTAAAACTGTGGTTTAAATTCTCTAAAATGTACAATCAGGCTACATCACGCCCCCCCTTTTCTCTTAATAACTTATACTAATATCACGTTGTTTTTTATTTGGCTATTCTCTTATATTGTAAGATCAAGGTCTGGTTTCCCATTTATAGCGTCAACTTTAACGTTGACATATAACAAGTTTTCAAAATGAATTTGTAAAATATATTTGTAACTGTAACATAAAATGTCCGTAGACTTTTAAAATCTTATTTGAAATAAAGTCAAGACAAACAACTCTTTTAAAAACAAGAAAATAATATCAAATAATTTTTTTTGCAAAATACAAAAAGAGACGTACAGTTTTAATGAAATTCCTTTCTAAATCCTATCAGATAATTCATTTATACATATAAAACAGTAGATGAAAGAATTTTAGAAACAAATAAAAGGAATAAATACATTAAGGCCTTTATAATTAAGAAAGGAACATGGCTTACAATTTAATACTACTACGTCTTTGTCCAATGGTAACAACAAAATTTGTGAACTTTCTTCCTCTTTTTATTGTAAATTCTTTAAGAGGCAACCTCTTGTCTCTCTTGGTCCTATTGTAGCAGGGTAGATTTTAAACTGTACTCTTATTTTCATTTTAAAACTCAGTTTATTGTTCCTTGGTTTTTTTTTCTTTTTATGACCTATCCAAACATTTACATAAGATAAACTTAAAATCTAGAATCGTAGATAAACCAATGCAATCGTTAAATTGTGTGTGTGTGTCTCACAAAATTAGTATCTTATTTTTCTTACGTGTGTTTTTTACTAATAAACTCTTTTTTAGTTTCTTATATCAAGAAAAAGTAATGTGATCTTAAAAACTCGATCTCGAGATTATGACCAATTATTCCTTTTTATTTGAATACGAACCAAAAAAGGGGGATTTTATAATTTGTTATGTCCATCCCCATGTCTGTCCGTCTCTGGAAACTGATCCAAAATTATTTGTAGGGATTTGTCCAAATTTGAAATTTAGATTTTATGAGGTTAGATCAAAAAAACCTTTTTTTATACCCTAGCCCTTCAATTATGGATAGTTTACTGATAGTAATTTATTTGCCTTCCGAATTTCCCGAAAATGATTTTACACGATTTCGTTTAAAATTCCAATGCCTAGGATTTGATTTAAATAATAAATAGCATTGTATAATAGGTTTTTGGGCAAAAATTCGTTTAAGTATAGTTTACTAATGGGAAATATTCGAAAGTAGCTAAAAGATTTTGTTCAAAATGTATATCTGGAAATTTTCTTGTATGAAAAATAAAAATGTATAATTTTTTGACGGGTAGAAACTCGTATAAGTACTTTACTGATAGCCGATTAAAAAATTGACATTAAAAAAATTGCTCTAGCCATTTGGTTTCAAATGATCATCTTGGGACTGTTAGACATGACCAATAACATTGTTTACTTTGTTTCGGGTAAAAATTTGATAGAGGGTCACTTTCTAATGAGTGATTTTTGAAAATTAGAATTTTTTGAAAATTATTAACACGATTATGCATTAAGTTTATATCTGGGGAGTTTTTGATATAAATATTGCGAATTAAGCTTTATAGTTGCTTTTGAGGAGGAAATTTATTTGTGTAATTTACTGATGTCATTTTTTTTTAATTATATAAAATTGGCTTTAGCAATGTTGATCAAAATTGTTATCGGGGGAATATTTTACATACCAAAATTAAATTATTATATATATTCTCGTAAGTTATCTAATCTTTAATTTAATTTTTTGAAATTTAAAACTAATCTATTCCTTTAGAAAGTAGAAGAAAATGGCTTACGATGGACAGGATACAGTTTGATATTATCACCATGCTTTCACGAGGCTTTCCGCAAGCATGGCAGCATGGCGGCTTGGTGGATGTATTGGCCGTTGGACGCACGAGATGGAAAGGAACTTTAGTATCACCAGTCGACGCCTCAACCCTAAGGCGCTGATTCCCTAGCAGTGCTTCTGGGAAACACTTTCTTCTCTTTACCCCGCCTCCCCTTCTTATCATCCATTGATCTCACCGTTTGGTTAGTTCCCGAGTTAGACCAAGAGTATAAAACATGGGAATCCATGTGCCACATAACTGCACTTCTTTGTGAAATTACATCGAAGGAAGAACTTCTGAACTAATCTCCAGCGCCACTAATACTGGTGGTCACAATGAATCAGGAGTTGGACTCACCACCGCGATCCGATTAAGCATCACCTTTTATCTCCGACTTTGAATACTATGTCCTTCCGAAATAGTTTGGTGTATTGTAAGAATGTTTATATGTGTCCTTCAGACAATAGCTTAAGTTATGCTTTGTAAGAATGTTTCTATGTGTCCTTCAGACAATAACATAAGTTATGCTTTTTTAATACTGTTTTTATGTGTCCTTAAGACACTAGCTTAAGTTATGCTCTATAATTATGTTTTTTATGTCCTTCTGATATGTTTGATTTTTAGGTCCAGTTTCATAGTCAAATTTAGTACGCCTCAAGTCCGGCGCTACACTAAGTAGATGACGACACCTACCTAAACTCGAATGGAATGGGCCGTTCTCTCATAGTAAATTGGCCCATTCCATTCTGGTGTAGGTAGGTGTTGTCATGTTCTTAGTGTAGCGCCGCAATTGAGGCGTACTAAATTTGACTATGAAACTGGCCCTTAGTCTGAATGACTAATTATGTTGTATGTCCTTCACATATGTTTTATTTAGCCAAAGAAACTAGTTGGTTAATACCTATCGTCAAATAGTCTGAATATATTTTCCTTATGTCTATTGACATAGCTTAAATACGGGGGCTTTATAGTTCTATATATAAGGATGACCAGGTGGTCAAGTTTTTCTAATTCATGTATTCATTTAACCATTCTGAGTGTTTATGGCACAATAATGTTTCGTAACGCCCTAAACGGCATATTCACATGTTCCATATTTGTATGGCTACAAGCAGTTTGTCTACACCTTTTGTCTAGGACCTAGTTAGGTCAATGTCACACTAAATTCTTTTTGTCACCGTTTCTGTGTTACTATTTAGGGTACGCAAAGTGCGGAACACGTCTAGTTTCATATAGTGGCCCGCACAGATATTATTTACTTTCGCCCCTTGTTGGCGCCTAGTTTGGCTATGTATTTAATGTTAGATTGTACTAGCTTTGTTGAATACCCCAGGATATGGGTAATTGTTTATATGTACTATCGAATGCTTCGGCAGTACCCACCGGCAAAAGACCGGCCATTGTACTACATGGTGTTGACACCTGTTAGCCAGCTGTATGTATATTATAGATCGTCCCTTTACTGTTCATTATTTAGAGTATATATGGGACTCTTCTTTAATTTAACTCAAGCTAGCTAGCTTGACCCAAATTTAACCTAGAAACTCTAAAACTATAGGATTTACAGTAGTGTTATTTATTAGTTACTCTTTCACTATATTTCTTTTTAGACCCTTCTGGCTGTAGTCTGGCGCAAGTCCGACTACGTTTGTGATCTTTCTACTAAACTCCCCTTTTAACTGTTATTGTGTTGTTTTAGACATTTATTATTTCCGAGCTACGACAAGGTCCTATATTTTTGGAGTTGTTAAATCCTATCATATGTTCAATCTAAACGTTTTGTTTTGTTTTTCGCTTTGAATTTATACTTAATACTCCGAACTGATATTTCGGACACTACTGTACCCGATATTTAACTTAAAATCTTGTTCTTTTACTGTAAACCTTTTTCTCATCTTATTTTTCGTTATAATAAATTTATTTCTGTTACCTAAGTATTGTTCTATGTTTCCTTATCGTGTATTTAACTTGTACTAGTAATCGTTACCTCCTCTACATATTAGAGTGAAGGGGAAGAAAAGATTCAAGGCACGAATCCGTGCGCGTCAAAACTAACCCATTTATTTTTATTATAGAGCACCATATTGGCACCAGGTGTAGTGAAACAAAACTTCCAATTTACCTTATTTGTCCTAAAGTATTTATTTCAGTAAGCAGAATATAATAATTCAATAGAGATTAGCACACTAATAAAATACTAGTATATCTAGAATTATATTTTATGTATAGAAAGCTTATTTCATATATTTGTTTAGAATTGTATTAAAGTTATAGATAGCTATATAAATTATCTACCATTAGAAATGCAGCTAAATGTGTTAGTCTGTTTTAAACTCAAAATATTATAAAACTATTTTTTTTAAAGGTTAAATATTCTTTAATTCCTTATGGCAATAAAGCTCGTGTTATTCAGGCTCTTCTTTACATTCAAAATGTATCTTCCCAATATGATTATAGTGTGGATTCACTTAAATGTTAAGTTTGTGTAGGCTAATCGTATAAATTTTGATATTGAGAGTGACATTTATTTGTAAAAATAATGTACACAGGAATATCTTTAAAACTTGGTGACCTGGCGGTCTAGGGGTAAGGTGTCAGACTTCTATGCTGGCGGCCGGGGTTCAATCCCCGGTCCCGGCAAAGATTTATCTGATTACCAAACCCTTCCTTCACCTCTGACAATATATCTTGTGAATGTGGGGAATGCTAGGCCTCCACCGTGGTTCGGATTCCACGTTAAACTGTAGGTCCTTCATTTCATCTCACAATCACCCAACCATTACACATTAGCGTAAGTGCGTATAGCCCGAACGGGTAGTAAGACGTGGTGCTAATAATAATAATAATAATAATAATAATATCTTTAAATTATATAATTACTAACATTATTAGCACTGCGTCTTACTACACGTTCGTGCTATACGCACTTACGCTAATGTGTAATGGTTGGGTGATTGTGAGATGAAGTGAAGGACCTACAGTTTAACGTGGAATCCAAACCACGGTGGAGATCTGGTATTCCTATATTTACTAACAGTTCGACCTGTTCTTCGAAGCCTAACCAACACCCAAATCATGTCAAATTTAACATCACCATTCAGCTGCTTATTTTACGATAATTCTTAGTTTTAGAATACTGAGAACACTATTGCAATCACAAGATAAACATAGTAATAAATAAATAAAAATAAATTGAAATAAATATTACCTTGTCCACAAAGTGAATGCATAAGCAAACACAATCTGTTAACAAATCAATATTTAGTCAACCACGATCATAAAATGAGATAAATTAACGAATACAGAAACATAAAGATTTAGAAAAAAGAGTTTCACAGTTCACCAAAGAGAATAAATTAATAATGTAACCTCCTATATAAAATATTTAATAATAAGTATCATTGTTTTCCAAAGATCGTTACAATCCACCAAGCTATGTCACCACAATTTGTTTATTTTATTTATGTTTTGTTAACTATGCGATTTTTAGCTTTGCCATCGCAAAGTTAATTGACCGCCGTAACCATAACGTTAGTTTTTTATTCGTTTACTTTTAGTTTTTTGTCTACCTTTACAAAATTCCAATCTTCTACTACATCGAAAAGCTTTTATTATATTGGCCACTCCCGTTCCTTATTTCTAGATTCCAAACTTTCCAGCGTTTATGATAAGTGTGGGGTGGTCGTTTAACAAACTTGGCAAATTTAAATTTCCTTCCATGCCAAAGAGAAGTTTTTATAATAATTTTGGAGATATGCATCTTATCCCGCCCCCCCCAACCTTTTTCAGTTCTCACACTCCCGTTTTTATTTTCTAAGATTTATTTTGTTATCTTAATATGGTTTATTTACTTGCGTGCTAATTTAAATTTTAAACTACACTTAGAACTATTGTTCTGTATTATTTTTATCAATTTCGAGTTCTTCCATATCCCAGGCCTCAATTTTAATCGTAATAATAATAATACTTAGCACCACGTATTACTACCCATTCGGGTTATACGCTTAAGGACTAATTACAGTTATGGGTTGGGAAGGTTGAATATAGAGGAAGTGAACACGCATTTGCGTGGAGGGAGAGTGGAAAACCATTTATGAAATACCTCCACCAGTCCACCCGATCGAGATTCGAGCATCAATATCCCCATCCTCGGCAATCAAGCTCAACACGAAACTAGCGCGTTAACTAACTACGACACTGAGGCGGGTGCCTTACTTTTGAAATTTAGTATTTTCAGATATCATTCGGCTCTCCGGGAAGGTATATTGACTTACATTTTTGGATTTCATTCCATATTACACCAAAACAATGTTTTTAATATTAGTTTTAGGAGTCTTAAGGGGACCCGTTTCCCATTTACTTCTGTTTCATTTTTAGGGCCAGTTTCATAGTCAAATTTAGTACGCCTCAAGTGCGGCGCTACACTAAGTACAAGACGACACCTACCTAAACCAGAATGGAATGGGCCGTTCTCGCATAGGAAACTGGCCCATTCCATTCTGGTTTAGGTAGGTGTCGTCATGTTCTTAGTGTAGCGCCGCACTTGAGGCGTACTAAATTTGACTATGAAACTGGCCCTTAATCTCAATGATTAGACATTAAAGGTTGTTTGTAGTTGTTCTGACAAATTTCAATACTCTAAATTTGTGGCCGATTTCAATTTCTCACCTAATTTTTTTTTTTTTTTTTTTTTTTTTTTACTTTCNATAAAAGTAGTAGTTTCTGTTAATGTTGGAAAGTTTACTCCCTTCATTTAAACTATTGGAAGACGCTACAACGATAATATGGATAGTAAGATTCTCACACACATCTGTGATCTCATCCATTTCTTCCAAAATGGTGGTACACTCACCCTCGGCGGTATGTGAACAAATATAGGAGGTACGTGACGTACCTTTGAGTTTTATAAAACTTGAAAAAAAAATAACGCAGATGATGACTTGATGAGATGGACTTTATGAAACTATTTCTCTTTGGCATGGCATTGATTATCATACAAATAAAGTTAAATTATTATTTTTTATCGTGGCATAGTACCGTCAGGCTTTACGTACGGTATATATGACAACTACTCTATTGGAGTAGGTATGAGGAAGGAATCAGTTTAGAGGTTATCTACCAGCATTTGCGTAGTAGGAAAGTAAGAAACCATTAATGAAAAACCAACTCTGTAGACCCAATTATGATTCCCACCCTATTAACGTCATTAGCAGGCTAGTATAACATGAGAGTGACGCCTTAGACCATTTGATCACTTAATCGTCTAAAATATTTTTTAATGTATATTTAACGCTATACTTTACAATAAATCTGGTATTAGTTTCTTTTTCCTAATTAAGAGATGGAAGTGGTATGTGGGACTCTAAAAGGGGTACGTATCTGTTAAAAGTTGGACGAGTATTGGTTTAAACCACCACTTTGATATTGACCTGTTTGTTGGTGATTAAGATGGCCGAGTTAAAATCCAGATTTTGTGTGAAGTGGGGTTTTTTATTTTCCTAAATCATTTCCCACTCTCCTTCCATACAAATTCTGGTATATCTACCCCAAAATGCAACACTTATTTTTAACCTACTAGTGGAATTGAATAAAAATATATTCTTTACATTGAAAAAAAAAATACAACTGTATAGGGGAATTGAATCATGGAACCTTTAGAGTGATAAACCAATGATCTTGTTACTGAACTATCCAAGAGTCATCCTAAGTTCTGGGTCATTCTTCACTTATATTTTAAGGCTGTAAAAGTAAACAACTTTAATAGCTTTGCCATTTAATCCATTATGAATGAGAATAGCTTATTTAGGTAGATAAAAGCGGTAAAAAAAATGCAATTCTCTTTAAGACCGATTGCATTTCATAAGCTAATAAATTATCTTTCATTTCCAAGCTATACCCAAGGATGGTGGTGGGGGAGGGGGGGCGGGGTTGAGATTATTTTGACAGGACTCATAAGGTTTAACAGTGACCCGCCTATCCGTGG